>APFE031199927.1:52449-67406 GCA_000404065.3 Pinus taeda
TTTAGGGCCTCAAAATGGCTCCGAAAGTTCAGGACCCGAAAAACTGCTAAAAATAGTAAGTTGTGCTACAATTAAGGAAACTGAAAATGCTGAGAAAGAAAATGGTGGGGGTCTAGGTGGACTTGGTAGGTGGCCACCAATATCCACCTGGATCAATTCTTCCTTTACCCGGTCGAAATCTAAGCATCTAGTCACAAAAGTTGCGACATCCTTCTTCAGATTCGGCTAATAATAAAAATTCTTCAATGCGATCAATATGGTTTTCATGAAACTCCCTCAAGATTACTTTATTGACGTCACTGCTATCTGGAACATATATCATGTCTTTAAATCTAACCAATCCATCTACCTTGACACGATAGTCCACATCTTGTGCACCTGCATCTATACATGTACCTGTACCACTACCTGTACTTGTACTTATACCACTACCTGTACTTGTACTTATACCACTACATGTACCTATACTTGTATTCTATTGCAACATGTGCATAATCTCCATATACCTGTCATCCTACTAACCTCCCATGCAATATTATATCCTGTAAATTTGTTCCATAGGAGCTCATAGTTGTTATGTGATTTACATTTATCTGCCTGCTAAGATCATATGCCACCCTATTCTCTTTACCTTTTATATACCTGATCTCAAAATAAAACTGATTGATCATGGAAAACCATTGACCCTTCCTTCCATTTAGATTCGATTGGTCAAATAGATATTTCAAACCACTTTGATCACTCATTAATAAAAACCTCCTACCAAGAAGATAATGCCTCCACATCTTCAATGCATGTATGATCATTGCCAACTCAAGATCATGTGTGAGGTAGTTCTTATTGTGCTGATACAATTTTCGTTAATCATAGCATTCCACTTGTCCATCATGCATAAGGACTCCACCAAATCCTCTCTTCTAAGAATTTGTACAAAATAAAAACTCCTTTCCCAGATCTACAATCTTAACACTAGTGAATGTGTCAACAACTGCTTAAGCTTCTCAAAACTGGTCACGCACTCCTTTGACCATTCAAACATCTTATCTTTCCTCTGCAATGATGTGATAGGATAAGAAATCTACAAGAAGCTCCTGATGAAACTCCTATAATAACTTGTTAACCCCATGAAATATCTCATCTCATCCACATTCTTAGGAGTTGCCCATTCCTTGATGGTTCTTACCTTTTTTGGATCCACTGTTATGCCATCCTTGGAAAGCGCTTGTCATAGGTAGTGTACCTCAGTATGAAATAAGCTACACTTGGTGAGCTTAGCATACAACCGATCACTAATATCTAACACATATATCACATCTCCAAATGTAATGAATCCATCTTTCATTTGATGATAGTCCACATCCTGTGCACCTACATATATACTTGTACCTGTACCACTACCTGAACTCTGTTGCAACCTATGCACAATCTCCATATACCTAAAATCCTGCTGATCTTCTTGCAATATCTTATCTAGTAGATTTATCCCATAGAAACTCATAGCTTTTGTATGATTCACGTGTATCTGCCTGGTAAGAGAATATCCAACCATGTTCTCTTTACTGATCATGGAAAACGACCAAGAATACCTACCATTCAGATTCAATTGGTCATATAGGTACGGCAAACCACTATGATCAGTCATCAATAAAAGCCTCATGCCCAAAAGATAATGCCTCCACATCTTCAATGCATGTATGATCACTATCAACTCAAGATCATGTGTGTGGTAGTTCATCTCATGGTCATTTAGCTTCTGTGACTCATAGCATACCACCTGTCCATCCTACACAAGGACTCCACCAAGTCCTCTCTTGCAAGCATATGTGCATACTACAAACTATTTTTCTGGATCTGTAATATTGAACATTGGTGCATGTGTCAAGAATTGCTTGAGCTGCTCAAAACTAGACTCACACTCCATTATCAATTCAAACTTCTTACCTTTCCTCTACCATGGTGTAAAAGGATAAGCAATATGTGATAGGTTCCTAATGAACGTCCTATAATATACTTCCAACCCCATGAAAGACCTCACCTAATCCACATTCATGGGAGCTACCCACTCCATGATAGCTCTCATATTCTTCGGATCCACTGTTATGCCATCCTTCGAAACCACATGTCCCATGTAGTGTAGCTCATACTGAAAGAAGATGCACTTGCTGAGCTTAGCATACAACTGATGCTCTCTCAACAATATCAACACTACTGCTAAATGTTCGACATGCTCTTCTTCATTTTTAGAATATGCCAATATATAATAAATGAACACAAACAAAAACTTGTACAAATCTAGATGCAACATACTATTAATCAAGCACATAAAGGTAGTTGGAGCATTAGTGAAACCAAATGGAACTACAATAAACTCATAACAGCCATACCTAATCCAGAAAGATGCCCTGTATATGTCCTCTTATTTCATGCATGCTTGATGATATTCGGATCTAAGATCAATCTTCAATAACATTGGTGCTCCTTAAACTGGTTGAACAATTCATCAATCCTAAGTAAAGAATACCTATTCTTGATGGTTACTTTATTCAACAGTCTGTAATCAATGCACACCCTGAGAGCACCGTCCTTCTTATTCACAGACAGTATTGGTGCACGCCATGGTGATACACTTGGCCTAATGTATCCCATGTCTAACATTTCCTTCAACTATAGCTTCAACTCTACCAACTTAGGTGTAATCATCCTGTAATTTGCCTTTGATGTTGGAGTTTCCCCTGGCACCAACTCAATAGAAAATTCTACTTCCCTGTGAGGTGTAAACTCTAAAACATATGTAGGAAATACATCTTGAAACTATTGTAGAACCGGGTACATACTAAAAACATATACATCCTCCACTTCTTTACTGTTGTCACTAGAGATATGCACAACCAATAAAACACACCCTTTTTTGTGACTAAGCTTGGCCTGCATATTTTTCACCACCTAACTTATGATGGTATCTTTTTACTGTGAAAACTCTTTGTTCCCCATTTTCATCCAAGCACTCAATGGATTTGTCATAACAATCCACCTTGGTTCTATGAAGGTACAACCAATCCATGGCCAGAAACATATTGTATGATGCCAGCGGTAATATATTTAAATGTTTTGAGGTAGGCATACCATTCAAATCAAATGCATAAGATCTTACCTAATGATGAACTCACTTCTTTGTACCTGTAGCCAAATGCACTAACCAATATTTTGCATGCACTTATTTATTAAAACCATACTTATCCAACATGTTAGTATTACCATAAGTATAATTAGACCCAGGGTCAATCAAAATAGAAACAACTTGATCAAAAGGCTTACCATCCATCTTGATAACAAACACATATCGATATACCTGTATGTTATCCAACACTTCATATATCCTATGAATACTCTGCCCAACATCTCCCACTATCTATCCTTCCTTAGCAATATAGATCTATGTTCTGCAACCCTGATGTTGCGAACAATCTCTCTTGTGATGATATTTTCTACATGTCCAATTGTTAGGTCCCTATACTACTAGTGTAACCCCTTATTGTTATTAGTAAAACCCCCTTATTATATTGTTGTGCCCATGTAGTCCCCATATTATTATTATTGTGCCCCATAAGAAGCCCATTATTGTTATTATTGTGCACTTACATTATTATTGTTATGTCGGCTCTGATTATATTATAACCCCTTAGACTCCTATATATAAAAAGGAGGTCTTGTCATTTGTATCATCCAAGAATTGTTCATTTGTGTAATTTAAAGGAGGTTTCCCCCTCGAAGAGGCTGAATTATAAGTCGTTGATCTATCTTTTCTATCTTTATGTGAGCTGGTTACATAACATTTGGTATCGGAGCTGTGGATTCTAGGGTTTCGCTGCTCCAAACAGTTCCTCATGGAATTTTCGCTATAACTTTTTCACTACGAAGTTTTAGAAGCTAAAAAAAAAAATTAAGAAGAAATTGGTCTAAACCACACGTCCAAATTTGACGTCTTGTATCGCTATATTTTTAGAGATATGATCTGAAGAAGTTAGGGTCTTTTCAAGCTCTATAATTTCAACTAAAACCGGTCATCATGGGATTTTCGCTATAACGCATTTGCTACAAAGTTTCAGAAGCTAAAACAAAAGCCCATTTTAGAAGGAATCAGACTGAACCTTGTCTCTGAATTTCAGATCCTTTCTTGATATATTTTAGGAGATATAGTTTGAGGAAGTTAGGGTTTTTGCAAACGCTCGAATTACATTCCAAACAGGTGACCTTCGGAAAATCGTCATAACTGTCTCTCTGAGCATCAGACTATAATGTCATAAGAAGCTACAAAAAGAGGATAGACTTTAGTTTCCTGTGTATATATTTCAGATCTGATGGTCAAAACAATGACACGTGACACTTCATACAAGTTCGGTCTTCTCAAAAGGTATATAATGAGGTCATCTTGGGAGATTGTGCATAACTCTTTCTTGGAGAATCAAATTTCGATCAGACTGGTGGCATTGGAAAGAGGACACAAAGTGCTACTACAAATCACGATTTCAGAACTAGAAGAGCCAAAATTACAGAGTTACTGTCATTTCAAGATCGAGCTCCTAAAATGAAGAAAAGGTGATATGAGGAAGTTTGATGGCAAGGATCTGGTAAATTGGATAATACAAATGGAGCAATATTTTGATCTGCATGAGGTGCAACTATTACAAAAGGTATGTGTTACATCTTCATATTTAGAACCAAATCAATTTTTATGGTATAAAGGGTTTTTTTCTTGTAAACCACTTGTTATGTGTTCAATTTTCACGAAGGAAATGATAGCACATTATGAGGATACAAAGAGAAACGCCTTGTTCTGCCAATTGATAAATCTCAAACAAAAGTGTTCAATGGCAGAGCACATTGAGGACATTCAAAAATTGAATATAAAGGTAAATTATATTCCAGAGAAGCAAAGGATTGATGTCTTCATACATACTTTAAAGGACAACATTCAACATGAGGTTCGTCTTTGGGAACTTGATTCATTAGAGAAGGCATTCAGGTGGGCAAGAAAATTTGAAAGTGAAATTATGGAAACAAGGAATCCAACCACTCATGACTATAATTATGGAAGTGTTTCTCCTCCTAGCCTTCCAAAACCTACAAGGTTTACACCACAACAATTGGAAGAAAAAAGAGAAAAAGGGCTTTGTTACAATTGTGATAGAAAATGTACTAAAGGCCATAAGTGTGCTGAGAAGAAGCTATTTTACATAGGGTATGAATAGGAGGAAGAAAAGGATCAAGAAACATCAACAGAAGAGAATATACACCATGACCTAACCCTAGAGAAAGAAGAAATAAATGCCACCATATCTTGTAAACCATTGGTAAGAATTACCAGTCCTCAAACTTTCAATATAGAAGGACATATCAAGAAGAAAAAGGTTGAAGAAGTGAAACAAGAACATCAAGAAAGAAGAAATGAATCCGAACATATCTTGTAATACATTGGCTAAAATTACCACTCCTAAAACTCTCAAGATAGAATGACATATCAAGAAGAAAAAGGTTCAAGTGAAAGATCACATCGAGAAAGAAGAAATGAATCTGACCATACCTTGTAATGCATTCACCGGAATTACCACTCCTCAAACTACCAAGATAGAAGGACATATCAAGAAGAAAAATCTTCAAGAAGTGAAACATGACATCGAGCATCAAGAAATGAGTCCAACCATATCTTGTAATGCATTTGAAGAAATTACCACTCCTCAAACTCTCAAGATGGAAGGACATATCAAGGAGAAAAAGATTCAAGCAGTGAAAGATCACATTGAGCATCAATAACAAGCTCTCTGACTTTTAAAGGATAACGTCACTTTGGTGTAGAATAGAATGAAACAATAGGCAAATCAACATCACAGTGAAAGAAATTTTGATGTAGGCGATTGGGTATTTTTATGGCTACATCTCAAGAAAGTAATTTATGAGAAGGAAATATTAGCAATACTACATGCACTTAAGAAACTGCGACCTTACCTAATGGAAAGACACTTCAAGGTAAAAATGCATCATGATAGTATTAAATACTTTTTAGAGCAAAGATTATCTTTAGAAGAATAGAAAAAATGGGTCACAAATATCTTGGGTTATGACTTTGAAATCATCTACAAAAAAGGAAGCAAAATGTTGTTTCAGATGCACTCTCAAGAAAGCATGAGGATGTGGAAGCATGGTTTTTTGCTATTTCTATTATCCAACCAAATGGGATACATGAAGCAAGGGATGAATGGAAGAAGGACGAAGAAGTGTAGACACTCATTCAAAAGTTGCAGGAAAACCAATTCAATCAATATTGGCAGAACTTTACGAGGAATGAAAAATCATATTGGAACTTGGAGAATCAACACAAACAAGAACCCGAAAGCTACGAAATCGATCAATTTTAGAGTATCTCATCAAGTGGAAGAACTTACCCGCTGAAGATTCCACATGGGAGGACTAGAATTTGTACAAAAACATCAAGAAATACTCAAGCATTGAGGACAACACTTTTTTAAGGAGAGGGGCATGTTAGGTCCCTATACTACTAGTGTAACCCCTTATTGTTATTAGTATAGCCCCCTTATTATATTGTTGTGCACATGTAGTCCCCAAATTGTTATTATTGTGCCCCATAGAAGCCCATTATTGTTACTATTGTGCCCTTACATTATTGTTGTTATGTCGGCTCTAATTATATTATGACCCCTTAGACTTCTATACATAGAAAGGAGGCCTTGTCATTTGTATCATCCAAGAATTGTTCATTTTTGTAATGTAAAGGAGGTTGCCCCCTCGAAGAGGCTGAATTATAAGGTGTTGATCTATCTTTCCTATCTTTTTGTGAGCTAGTTTCATAACACCAACACTTTATAGACTTCTAGTCTACATCCTTATTTTCTTCCTCAGATAAGAGTCCCTGTTTTTTGTCAGATGCATTAAACTTATTAAACAATGTTGCACTATATTTATTACCTACATCTTGAGGTATAGCTTGCTTCTTGTCCCATTTTCCTTTATTCTTATCATCACCCTTCTAATCTGGCTTAGTCTCAAATATGCACTTCGATTTTTCATAGAAATGATTTAACTTTTGGATCGCCTCCTCCAATGGTCTAGGCTCATAAAACTCAATCATGTTTTTGAATTTAATTCTTAATGCACTAATGAATCTCTAAATCTTGGCTTTCTCCTTCTTGGAGGGGGGCTACATGCAACCCCCTCCACCCCCCACACCTGTGGCCCAGCTTGGCTACGAGGTGAGGGTCGATTCTGAGAATTGGCTCTCACCCCTTGGGCGAGCTGGGCCATCCGGGTGGGTGTCATCGATGGGAATGCCTACCCATAGGCACACATTCTATGGGCGAGCATGCCTAGTTGTGGGCATGCCTGCTGTGGGAAAACACAAAATGACCACCTGGCTTTCCAAGGGGGTGATTGTTGGAATCGCCCCCTAGCAGGCCAAGGGGTCGATTCCCAGAATTGTCTCCCTCGCCGGCTGGGGCTATTCCCAAAATCAGCCCTGATAGGCTAGGGGGAAATTCTAGGAATCAACCCCTTTGTCTATAGAGGGATGATTCCTAGAATCACTCCCTGGCCTGTTAGCGACCGATTACGGGAATCGCCTCACTGGTTTGGCGGGGGCTAATTCCACGAATTGTCCCATTGGCCTGCCAGGTGCTAGTTCCTGGAATGACCCCACTGGCTTGTTGGGGGCTAATTCCTGGAATCGGCCCCTGGCAGGCCACGGGGGCGATTCTGGGTAGGTCACGGGGCCAATTATCAAAATCATCCCCAACAGGCTAGGGGGATGATTCCCATAATTGGACATCGATAGGTTGAGGGGGGTGATTCTGAGAACCAGTTGCCTATCGGGACAAGGGGAATTTTTTCCCCTAGCGGGCATGCCCATGGCCAGGTGCGCTCGCCCACATGCATAAGCAGGACACGACAGTAAGGCAAAATGGGTCGCAAGCAAGTAGTGGGGGGAATTTTGAGGATCGACCCCTTAACATGCAAGGGGCCTATTCTCAGAATTAGCCCCCTGGTAGGCAGGGGTTGATTCTCAAAATTGGCCCCTGGTCTTCCAAGGGACTGGGGACAAATGTAATTCTTACTTAGGGTTATACAATGTAATTCTTACTTAGGGTTATACAATGTAATTCTTATATTTTACTATCGTTAAGTTGGGTACTTAAATTTTGCGTCTTAATCCCCAAAAGTATTTTTTCATATCTATTTGATACGGGTTTGTAACCCTAAAAAAAAACTAAATACATTTTGGATTACTCTCAAAAGGGTTGTTTGTTGTGATCCTATGCTTTTGTTTATAGTATTAAATAATGAATTCTCTCTTTCTTAAGTCCCCATGTTATTGTGTAAATATATATTTAATTTTATGTATGTATTGCGGATGTCATGTTTTAGACAGACAGGTTGTTGAATGTGTTTCCTTTTTCGGCTTCATTGTTTATGGTAAAGAAATGTATGAAACTATGGCTAAAAAGAATTCTCATATTCAATCAGACTCATTTCTTTAATACTAGTTTCTTTTCCACATATTTATATTTGGTTGTAGAATCTATACTACATGTAGAATGCTGAAATTTCTAACGACATATATTACTCTAGGTTATTTATATTTTGTTTTCCAGTTTCCCTTGTACATTCCTACTCACTTCCACAAGGTATTAAAGTTCATTTCTATAATCCTCCCAAGTCTATAACATTGATTTTTGTTATCCATGATTTATATTTTAAATGTATATAGCATTCAATGTCTAACTAATAATGTAGGGACCAGTCTTAGGCTATTGGCTCATGATGATAATTGCTTTTATTGTTATCAGATGTAAAATGCATAAATCAACACTATATTCCTTTGATGGTTACTTAGGTATACCAATTACGGTTTACTTTGTACACGAGACGATTCTGATGTTTAACTTATATATATATATATATATATATTATATATATATATATATATATAATATATATATATATATATAGATTATAAGATATATATATATATATATAATATATATTATATATATATATATATATATATATATATATAATAATATATATTATATTCTTTGTTACTTACGAGATGCATCTGGCAGTTTAACTTGTTTATTGTTGCAGTTCTTTTATGTTCTTCATATATAATTATTATCTTCATGGGAGGTTCAAGAGGGGTCTGCACCAGGCCTATCTTACTCCATAGATTTTTGTTAACAGGCTTAGAATTGTTCTTGATTTTTGGTTCCCACTGGCTTGGCCCAGGCGCTAATATTGTCCTATACTCTCAAATACTATAACCCATTAATATTACTTTAATTTATACTCACAACTAAAGCTCATTTTCTCACAATTATGATAACTCTTCCAAACCATTTGTTATGTCATCTACAGTATTCAACCACACTTCTTACGTTTTCACAGAAATAATTTATTGAACTAATTATAGAAATAATTAGAAACACAATTTACATAAAGACATGATCTATAGGAAATATCAACCACACTCACACATAAATACATATTTGTTTCAAAACAAGTTAGGTTGCCACAAGAAATCACTAAGGTAGGGAGAATGTTCCTCCCAACCATTGATCATGATATTACACTATAACTCTTCCTGCACCAATTCTCCTTCTAGGTAGACTTTCTTTGATATAGACCACATAGGTTTGCAAAGAAATTCCACTTTCTCCAACCAACTCAAGAATTTCTTGCTCATAACCTTCTTAGAGTCACAGTTTTTTATAGAAATTCCATTGGCAAAAACCAACTCAAGAATTTCAGTATGGAAATGTCCTATCTTACCTCAACACCATCCTATCTAAGGTAATGAGTTTTCTTCTACTCTTTCTTGATTGCCTCAGGTTCATTCTCTACCCTCTTGGTTCTCTTTTCCAAACTGAGATATTTATCTCTAGGGAGAGGAGTAATTATCCATTAACTACCTAATAGGTGAAATCTTCATTTAGTAACTTTCCTCATTCTTGTAATTCCTTGGTTGACCATAAATAATCCTTTTAATTTAATTAAAAAAAATATTCATGTCTAACATTATATCATGCCTTCTATTAGCCCATATTTCGCCTAGTCAGTTTTAGTAGAAGTAAATTATTTTTTTTTACTATTCACTAAGGGGTATTACAAATTTGTACTTTACTAATCAATGTTTTAATTTGAAGAAGTTTATTTTGAGGAGATTTTAGTTTATAGAGGGCACTTAATCCATACCTCTACACTCTGCATTTGTTTAATTCATATTTATATTGGTTTAACTCAGATGATATTATATGCTCATTGGTATACAATTCAGAATGTTGAGGTGCGAAGGAGGCTTCCTACGCACAATGAAATTTTTTGTTGTAAGATCTACAAAATGAAAGTTTCACACAAGGAAATCTTTGCACAATGAAACATTGACTATTGTATACAAAAATTAATAAACAATGAAATGTCAAAATATTTCATAAGGGTTTAACCCATTGAACTAGAACCACCAGTAGCAGAATTTGAAGAAGTGCGTAGTGCAGAGTGTGAATGTGGATTTCATTATGGGAAGCACAAAGGCCTGAAAAAATTTGTGTGAAGGCGGCTTTCATTGTGCGAAGTTCGAAGATGTAGAGGAAGCATGTGCAAAGGAAGAAATAATGACAAACTGCAAAACTGATTGAAAAATGGAGCGTTCTTGAATAATGACAAAATTTGAACCCCGTAAAAAGAGGTAGTGATAAATTGAAATCATTATTACTTTTGCAGAAGAAGAATCAAGGCATATGACTATGGTGGGAGATCAAGTAATTTCTAAATTTGTTTTATAAATCACAACATTCTGCCTTAATTAATTTTTTAATATGCACTAATCTATGGTGTGAGAAGTTAATTGTGTTTATTTAACATTTCATGAAAATGTTTTTGTAGAGCAAAAAAATATGTCTATCAAATAACATGGAAAATGATGATTTGTAATGTGTAGAAAAAGTGTACATAAAGGGAATATGTGCACAAATGCAATGTTAAAAAAAAATGCAACCAAATAATTATTGTATAGTCATGTTTAAAAGTCGTTTTGTGTGACATGGAAATGTGCGCAAGAAGTGTGGAGGGGAAAATGTGTTCTCATGTGTGAAAGTGGAAGAGACATATGCACCTTCCAAATCCTGGACAAGATTTTTTGGAATTCGACCAAATATTTTATACAAATATCTTTGATTATTGACCCAACAACCTGGAGACTCTTGTGTTCCCTACAAAGTAAAAATAGTATTATAGTCATTTCTCAAGTAAGGGATGTGTAGAGAGATAGCCTATGTGGACATATGGATGTGGGTGGATAAAGTTTCTCCCTCACGTATTCATCTTCTTCACATTTTTTAAATCTACTAGAATAATACTAGCTATGGAACCTGATGAGCCAATGAACATTACATAATGTTTTAGAGTAAATTCTATGAATCATTTGAGCGATACTGTCTTTATGTCAAAATTAATTATTAATTCATTAATATTTATTTTACAGTAATGTATGTAAAGGCACTCAATATTTCTAAATAAATTTAATGTTCTTTGCTCTGAACACTCGTTCTCCTGCACACCATTTCTTCCTTGTATGCCATAAAGAGACACTTCATTTAATATAACTATTCAATTGAAAAATGTGAAATCACAAATAGACTTGGTATTTGATAAACTAAAAAAAAATTGAGCATGCATCAACATAAAAGTTGGGATAGCTAATCGTCGACCCTTGTTTCGTACCAGATATATAAGTAACTCAAACTTTTTAGACCCCAAAATTTAATTTCTCAATAGTGTGTAAACACAAAGATGTTTCTCTGCAATTCTGTAATCCACAATTTTATTGAATGAGTAACATTGCATTTGGTTCTTTTACCATTCTATCTCAGTAAATTATTAAAGGAAAAAATATTGTGATATTCTTCCTACATGTTGTTCAAATTTGATAAGTCGTATCAAATATGAATGATTGTCTATTACCATTATTAATAGGGAGAAGATGTCATCTTGTTTTTCAAATTTGATAAGCCATATCAAATATGAATGTTTGTCTATTAGAATTCCTAATAGGGACAAGATATCATTTCGAGTGTGTAAGCACAGAGATGCTTCTCTACAATTCTCCGTGCCTTTTCATTCATCATCACTTGAATGGTATGAAACTGGTTGTGACATGAACTAACTTTAGGGTTATATGAACACAAATTTTGTAAGTCAAGACTTGCATTTTGATGGGGATTACTCTCCAGCATTGATGCCTGATGTTCCAAATGTAGGTTGCATGAAACCTAAATCGAGAAGGTCTCTCTTATCCAGTCATGCCTAGGTTGTGAGCACTTAGTGCTTGTCTGAATCAACAAATTCAAACAAATCAAGCTACATATGGTAAGAAGGAAATTCCATCATGACAGTAGGTAAATGTCGTGAGTAGATCTAAAAGGGACATTGTGACAATAAAAAACAATCTAAATAAAATGATAAAGTTCCAGTGGGAGATAAAGATTAGACGAACATGTGATAATGAAAAAAGGAAGAAGAGATGAACATAGAGGACACTGTTATCCTTAAGGGCAGAGAATTTAATACCCCTAATTTTAATTACATGAGAAATAATTTGTTGCCCTCCAAAATACAAAAAAACAGTTAGGTTGCCTCCAAGAAATAGTTACAAAATTGTTGTAACTAAACTATTCATCATAAAAGATCTTACTACCTCAAGACATTCTACATAAAGGCTTCAAAATTTATTATCTGGGGGGGGTACCTGATAAGTACAGGGGCTTGTATTGTTGATGTAGGGTTCGATCCATGTGATTGTCTTGGATAAAGTTAGAGTGAATGACTATTGTAGTTTCTCAAAGAATTTTTCATCTTCTTTAAACAATTCACATCCTATTCCAAAATTCATTTGAAATTTTGTGACTTAGTAATTCATGAGAATGATTTCGTAAGGAAGCTTTCAAAATTCAATTGTTTATGGATAAAGAAATCCTAGAATTGTAATTTCTTAGATTCAATAATTAATTGGAATTATTTTTTCCTAAACTTCTTAAAACAATTATTTACGAGCACAAATTCACCAAAAAAATTTAGAAGTGAGGTTATACATGCATTCTTTCACCCTAGAACTCGAGTTTCATAGATGATGAACAATTTTCTTTCATAATGAAGGGACATAAAGATTTGCAGAAAACTTTGATGTGGGTGGAAGTGAATAATTGTGATCAATTTAAGCAAGTAGAGTGTTGTTGCCAAAATTACTAGTGGAAGAAGAAGGAGAAAAGTGAAGACTATTCAAGAGAAAGGTAAGTTTACTATCTATTAATTTCTTGAAAATCTTGCAATGTTTTTGTGCATAAAAGGGTAAATAATCTAGACCGTTTTCTTGAAAAATATTTTCATACAAATCTTTTGCATAAAAGGATAAAAATCCATATTATTTTTCTCGAAAAAAATCATTTGAATCTTGTGAATAAAAATATGAAGAATCGATGCTATTTTCTTGAAAAATATTGCATACAAATATTTTGCATAAAGAGATAAAAATTCATGTTATTTGCCTTGAAAAGGTGTTGCATGATTCCTATGCATAAAAATATATGTTAATTATGTTATTTTCTTGAAAATACTTGCATGATTCTTATACGTAAGTGATAGGTTAATCATGCCATTTTTTGAAAAGGTTTGCATGATTCTTAAGCATAAAAAAGATAGGTTAATCATGCTATTTTATTGAAAAGATTTGTATTATTATTATACATAAGAAGAAGAAGAAGAAGAAGAAGAAGATATGTTAATCATGCTATTTTCTTGAAATGACTTTCATCATTGTTATGCATAAGAATGATATGTTAATCATGATATGTTCTTGAAAATATTTTCATGATTTCTATCCACAAAAAAAAACAGGTTAATCGTGATATTTTCTCCAAAAGGTTGCATGAATTTTTATGCATAAAAAGATAAGTTAACAATATTATTTTCTTGGAGAGTTTTCATGGTTGTTGTATGCAGAGAGTGTTATGTAACCAACTCAAGAAAAATATAGAAAAGATAGATCAAAGCCTTACAATTCAGCCTCTTCGAGGGGGCAACCTCCTTTACATTACATAAATGAACAATTCTTGGTTGATTCAAATGACAAGACCTCCTTTCTATATATAGGAGCCTAAGGAATCACAATATAACCCAACCGACCTAACAATAATAATATAAAGCCACAAAAATAACAATAGAGGGATTCTATGGGGCACAGTAATAACAATATGGGGACAATAGGGGCACAACAATATTAATAAGTGGTCTAACTACAATAGTAATGGGGTAATCACTAGTATTATAGGGACCCAACATGCCCCTCTCGTTCAAAAAAGTGTTGTCCTCAATGATTGAGTAGTTTTGGATACTTCTGTATAAAATTCTCATCCTCCCATGTGGAATCTTTAGCGGATAAGTTCTTCCACTTGATAAGATACTCTGAAATTTATCGATTTCGTAGCTGTCGAGTTCTTGTTCCTGTGACTGCTTCCGGTTCAAATATAATTTTACCTTCCTCGTCAAGTTCTGGAAATATAGTTTGAACTGGGAGCTTGTCGCCGATAACCTTCTTTAAACATGAGACATGGAAAATTGGGTGCAATCGAGAAGATGCAGGAAGCTCCAATTTGTATGCCATAGTACCAATCTTTTGCAACACCTTGTATGCACCATAATACTTTGGTGATAATTTATTAACCTTATTAGCTTTCTTGAGGGACATTTTCTTATATGGTTGTAGCCGTAGGAATACCCAATCACCTACATCAAAACTTCTTTCGTTGTGATGTTGATCTGCATGTTGTTTCATTCTATTCTGTGCCAACACGAGGTTATCCTTTAAGAGTTGAGGACTTGTTGTTGATGTTCGATGTGAT
>APFE031199930.1:0-12891 GCA_000404065.3 Pinus taeda
TTTGATTAAGTGTTTTTTCTTTTTTTTTTTCTTTTTTGTTTTTGTTTTTGTTTTCAGACATAAGGAAATAGGTTATCCACTTAAGGCATAAAGGCATCTAGTAGGAGTGAAAGCCTATCTCCTTACTAATCACTTGGGGATAATTCTAGGTGGTGTGGTGTTCCTTAAATAACAATGATGAGTCAACCAATTTTTACAATAATAGTCAATAATAAATATCTCACGACTAGTTTGACAACTAACTATGATAAATTTTCTCTGTTAAAAATATATATATATTTTTAGATATAAATCATTTTTAACTTTGTTATAATCAAAATTTACTCTCAATTGTGACTTTTAATACCACATGTAATCTATTATATAAATAATAGGTAAATAATTATACATTTGCTATTGAATATTTGATAATGGATGATTATATGCAACTTAAATGACCCTATAAATCCACATGTGAAACGTGGTCATGTAAAAGATACATGACTTTTGAGAACACTTAAAAGTCACCTTTGGTTATACTTAAAATATTTATATTAATTAACCACTATATATATATATATAAGTTTTTATAAGTAATATATTTTATAATAGAATATAGTGTATCGAGTTTCTATTGCTAAGTACCTCGCGTGAGGTTACAAGGTCAAATCTCCTTGACGCCCTTGGGCTTGGACTTTGCTAGTTTGGTCGGTAGGTAGATCCCTGTGGGTTGATTTACTTGGATTTTCCCATGGATATAGCAGCCACTGAGTGTCCATGAACCACATTAAAAAATAATAATGTATAATGGGTAAATAATTATACATTTTGTATTGAATATTTGATAGTGGATGATTATATGCAACTTACATGACCTTATAAATCCACATGTGAAACGTGGTCATGTAAAAGACACATGACTTTTGGGATTAAAAGTCACCTTTTGTTATACTTAATATTGGCGTAGCCTAACTTATAGACGAAATGACCTTTTTCATGACATTTTTTTCTTGTTAATTTTAATCAAAATCCGGTAGAGATTTTTAGAAACTCGAGTTTAACTTGTTAAATCTACAAAATTCGAGCGCCCCAAGGGGTTTTTCAAGGCGTTGAATCCATTTATCATTCAAAAATGCAATTTTTTCTTGAAATTATTTTGTCGGATTCCAGTGAAAAAGTTTATTTCATCTATAAATTAGACTACGCCCTTAATATTTATAATAACTGACTAGAGAGAGAAAGAACATACTTTTTTTTATGGTAACATATTTTATAATAGAATATAATGTATTAAGTTTGATATTATGATGTTATTGAAGGTAAGATTATATTCTATGTAGTTTTTAAAGTGAATCAAGATAAATGTTTTTATCGTTCTCGATATATTTATTTATAAATTTTATTCATTGAGTTTAGACTTATGTGATCCATAACATGAAAAGTAAGAAAACTTCAGTAAAAATCACATCATCAAAGTTGTGTCGTGTTCATCCAGTGTGGTTCATTGGACAAGATGAAGATAATCTTAGCATCAGTTAAATAGATGAAGATAATTTTTTTAGCTGTTTAGATTTGACTAAATAATATTATTTATTATAAATAATATTAATATATGAAATATTATTAAAATATAGTTATTAATATTAATTAGGGAAAATAATTAATTGAAGGTTTTTTTTTTTTTTTTTAAATGAAAATGATTTAACATAAAAATAATATTTATGTCAAACTAAAATAATCAAAAAATTAATAAAATTAAAACTAATATTTTGGATTAGAGTTAAAAATAAAAGAAAAATAAAACTTAAAAATAAATAAAAATAATAAATGGTCAAACCTAAATAATTAAAAACACTAAAATAATTAATAAATAAAAAATAATATCTGGGTCAAACTTTAAATAATCAAATAATTAATTCTTAAAACTTTATAAATAAATAATAATTATGGTAAAAAAAATGAAAATAAATAAATAATAGATTAAATCAATAAATAATAAATAAATAATGTGAAGAAAATAAAGTAATTAATCGTTTATTAGTATTCAAAATAAAAATAAAATAAAAATTAAGAAATTGGGAGAAAAAGAAAAAATATAAATAAATAAAAAGTTAAGAGGAAATAATAGGGATCCAACAACTGCTAATTTTCTAGCCAACATCTCTATTCAAATTTCTTGGTCTCCTTTCACTCTCTATAGCCTCCCTAAACTTACGATGATGGAAATAATCTATCCTAGCAATGACCCGAACGTCTTCAATGCAGATGTGGTGTTTTGCCTTTTTCACATGTTCTACTAATAGTGAGGAGTGGGTTCTCCTATGTTTGATGTCTACTGCATGTTCCTAAATCCTCTGATTTATTGAGCAACCAATTTCATCAACATATGGTGTCTGGCATGAACAAGGGCATATTCTTAGGGTCCACTGAGTCTTTTACAGATCTTAGGGAACTTTGGATGGTGTTAAAGGGCGTAAAGGTTGACGGGACCTTGTGCTTTCTTAGGATCCTTGCATTCGTATCAGTGGTCCCTTGTATAAAAGGAAGGTGCACCCTAGAAAACCGATTATTGGGTTCTTTTATAATCTTGTAACCCCTACCAACTTTAAGGAAAGCCCTAAGACATTGGAGCTTATTATAACCATTATTTGTGAAAACCTTGAGGAGATGGATTTTCTCATCTTCAAGGTGACTTTCATCATAAACTCTAAATGCACGAGTGGCTAAAGTGTTGAGAATACCCAACTTTTGAGTAAGGAAATGATGAGTCTCAGCGTGAAGATACTGCTCCATGTGAGTTTTCTTCTTAAAGACCTGGTGTGAGAATGATCCATCATCCTTCTTTAAAATAAGGACGTTAAGAAAAGGTAAACTCCCATTGATTTCACATTCCATAATAAACTTTTTGGAGCTAGACTGATTATTAAGATGTTGGATAAAGAGATCCAACTTATCACGACCATGAGGCCATATGATGCAGGTGTCATCCAAAAATCTCTTCCAAAGCTTAGTTTGTATTGAGCCAAGGACAAAGCTTTGGATTGAAAGTCCTCCATGAACATATTACGTACAACAAGGGAAATGGGGGATCCTATGGCAACATCACATGTTTGTTCATAGAATTCCCCTTCAGAGATGAAGAAAGTAGAGGTAAAAAAAATATCAACCAATTTAGCAGTATCAGGATCTGTGATACGATTGATGACCTCAATGCCCTCATTAATGTATTATATTAATTAGAATGATAGGTTATTTTAAATATTAATAATTTGTATTATAATATTTATATTTGTGTGTTTATAATAATAATCAATCTAGATCCGTCTTAACTTTAAGAGTCAAGAGGGATCAAATCTCTTTTCACTCTAAAAGAGGTATGCACCTCTACAGATTTGATCCCTCTCAATGCTTGGTAGATGTGGAGTTAAGATGGATATGTGCTACTTTAATTATTAATTATCATTATCATTATTAATTTGTTGGTTTAATTCCCTCTTTATATAGGTTGTATTCCACATAATTTACCTTAACTACCTAACAAAAATTAACAACAACAACAACCTTGAATTTTTAAATCTTATTATTTTAGTTTGAAGTAATTTTTATTTGAACGTAGGGTTATTTTAATTTTTATTTTTATTATTTTATTGTTTTTGTTTATAGGACATGACAAGACATTGCAACATCTCTTCCATATTGAGCTAGAGAGCTCATAACAGTGCAACCATTATTATTATTTTTATTTTATTTCAATTATTATTATTTATGTAATTTGACAGAGTCAAAATATCTAAATAACTTAACAATATCATAACTAGACATTATAACTTCCATACTGGGCTGAGAGTGCCATATAATCAATGTTTAAGGATATGATCAAGGTAGACATCAAATTTTTTAAGGTTATGATCAAGTTAGACGTCAAACTGGTGTATGAGATCTTTATGGGATAAGGGAATCATTTCCATTTATTTTATTTTATTTTTACATAGGTGAATACTATTGTAATATATAATATTTATTGGTGTATGAGATCTTTATGGGGCAAGGGACCAATATCCATGTAATGATTTGACTGCCAAAATCTACAAAGGTGTACATAATCTAACCCCCTCTGGATTTGAACCTATGACCTCTTATGATGAAACACCTTCTCTTAGCCATTAGTCCCACTCAAGTTATAATTTCTAAATGTATTATGAGTTGATCGATCATGTTTTATGTTTTTGCATGATTAGCTTAATGATGATACAACGTCTCTCTAAATTTTCCTTATGTGGTGGACCACCTTCCTTGAGTTCATCCTACCTTATCTTTGGTGTATGTCTTCTTAGCAACACCTAATGCTTTGGTGGGATCCTTGGCCATCTTCTCTCTCTTGGTCTTCGACTCTTTGTCTTCATTTGAACCTTAGGGCACTTATTTGGTGTACTTCCTAAATTTATGGGTTTGGTTGGGAGCACAAATCTTCAGTTAGGTCCACATTAACTAGGATGCTTCACCATGGGTCCATGATGAACCCCATCCTTTTTGAGTTACTATTTATGAAGTCAAATGAATCGACCCTCCTTAACCCTTCCTAATGTCTTAGTAGGGAGTGCTTCACATATTTAAAAAGGTTCTATGTGTATGTTCAGTAGCACATAGAATAAAGGGGAATTTTGATCTTAAAAACTTGAGGCATAATGTTGTAAGACCTATGGTATGGAGTGAACTATGTGGTACAACTTTAATGGTGGCAATACCGAGGAAAGGAAATGTGTCAACAAACTACTTAACTTCGTAGATCTTCCGAATAAAAAACCACGGTTTTATGTGTGGGGGTTTAATACACTTTTAATTGTTTTGGCCTACCCCTTTGTACTAGCCTTGGTTTCGCAAATGTAGCTACTTCACATCTGCAGAGGGAAAACTAAGAGTCGACCTCCATTCTTGCATTCACTATTGGTCTGGTTCGGCTCTGTGTATGTGTTGTGCCTTCGTTTGTTTCTTGTGGTGGTTTGTTTACGTAGGTCGACTTTCAATCTGCAAGTTTTCACTTATTCTTTGCTGCCTGGATTATGCTTCGTTTTTGTTCTTCTCATGGTGGTTTCTGATGTTAGTTCTGATGTTGAACTGGCTTTGTGTATCCACAACTTCTTCCCTTGCTACTTCTGTGGGCGGCTCAGCGAACGTTATTTCAGGTAAATTTTTGTTCTGGTTTAATTTTTGCATTTCACTTTTTTGTGATTCTAACCCTCTGGCCCCTTGGTGAGTAGGCAAACTTACCAATGACGTTCTCGTTGGGAGAAACCCTCTGGCTAAGGATTCGGTTCTTGTCCTCTGGCTCAAAGACATGTTTTGTTTGTTTTGTTTTGTTTTTGCTTTTGTTTGTTGGTTTTTGTTTTTTGTTTTTTGTTTTGTTTTGTGTTTTGTTTTGTTTTTGTTTGTTTGTTTTGTTTTTGTTTGTTTTTTGTTTTTTGTTTATTGTTTTTGCTTTTGCTTTGTTTTTGTTTTTGTTTTTTGTTTTTTGTTTTTGTCTTTGTTTTTGTTTTTATTTTTGCTTTTGTTTTTGTTTTTTTTGTTTTTGTTTTTGTTTTTGTTTTGTTTTTGTTTTTGTTTTTGTTTTTTTCATTTCAGGTAAACCCTTGTTCTTCCATTCTTTTATCTGCTCTCTATCACCTTATTTTACTTGCCTTTCCGGTTTTTGACTACCCATCTCGTTTTTTTGGTGATGTGCAAGTTGTACTTGGAGAATGCTGCTCCACAACCTCATTCTTGGGAGTCTCTGCAGCTTGGGGAAACAGGGTAGGATCCCTCCATGACTGTCTTGTTGTTTTTGCTTGCGTTATCCTTAGTCAGGCATAAACCCTTAGGGCTTCGTTTTCTCAGTTATGTTTCGTATGGTTTTATGGATTTCAAAACCTTGCTGTCAGACTGGTCTTGGCCTGCAAAACGTTGTTTTCTGCACTTGTGGGTTTCGAAACCCTCTACTATTTTGGTTTCATAAATGTATGTTGAACTGTTAAATTTTGAAATGTAACAAATGCACAGGTGTGCTTGAATGCTGAATGTAAATGTACCTGGGTTTTTGAGAAAGAATGTGATATCTTTGCTGGATTTGCCTTTGTCTGGTTTCTGGTTTGAAATGCCTTCAGTCACGAGATTTCTGTCGATGTCATTAAGCCTCTTTAATGAAATACTTCACTATTTTGCTTAAAACAATATTTGAGGCACTAATGCACAGGAAAAAGAAATTGTCTTTCTTTCTTTATGACAGAGATTTTAGTTTCATTTTCTTTCACATATACTCAATAAAACAAATTGTAATTTCAATTTTTGTATTCTTTCTTCTCTCTAGATAGTAGACCCTCACAGTGGGGATATGGTTTTGCTTTTACGCCTTACTAGCAGTTCCTTACAGTTGAGAAACTATCCTTCAACTACCTTACAGTTTCTTTAAACATACTCTTAACTAATCCTATTTTACTTGCGTGCTTAATTTTTAAATGATAATGGATGTATCAGCCTTAATTTACATAAAACAAAATTCGTAATTTTTTCTTCCTTTCTAGCAGAAAGTAAAAAAACCATTTCCAGCTATCGCCTTTTCAATCTGATGCTCTTGCATCAGGCTCCTGGGGTAAATTAAACTCATGGCTCCTGTCCATGATCTCTTCAATAGAGTACCTGGCGCTTTGAATCTGCCCAACATCTAACCAAGAACTATCCTTAATAGGATGGTCTTTCCACTTGACCAAGTACCGCAAATATTCTTTCTTCGAGTCCGTCTGGCCACCTGGGTGTCAAGGATCTGTTCGATCTCTAAAGGCTTTGCTGGAGGCATCTGTTTGATCCACGAGTCATTCATTCTCGGTGTCCCTTGTTCGTCTTTTCAAACTGTTTTCTTCATTAGCAGCAATGTATGGGTACAGATCTTCCACACTAAAAATGGGCGAGATTCCTATACTTGGAGGTAACTGCAACTCATAAGTGTTCACATAAAACTTTCGAAGAATCCTGCAAGGCCCAATTTTATTCAGTTTTAACTTGTTGTATTTGCCTTTAGGAAACCTCTCCTTATGTAGGTGTGCTAGTACCAGGTCCCCTACGTTGAATTGTACCTCCCGCCTTTTCAAATCTACTTTCTGTTTGTATTTTTGGTTGCTGTCTTGTAATTTTAATTTTACCTATTCATGAAGATCGTTGATTGCCTTTGTGAAATCTTCACCATCAACACTCGTGTGCTCCAACTGGCCCAAATCCTGCAACTCATGTACTCCATGTGGGTGCATTCCGTATAGGATCTGGAAAGGACCAATGCCCGTGCTTGTTAGGATCCAACCCTAACCCCCTTATTTATGTAATAGAATCGAGTCATAGTTATAGTTAAGTAAAGAGTCAATAAATCCCATATTAATAATTGTAAGTGGTTGACCTGAATTTAAAGAAAGGACCACAGTTAGTTGCAAATGGGCCATGGTATTAGATAGATGGTATTAATAAGAACCATGGTATTGACCCATGGTATTGCATGTATGAATCCTATATAAAGGATAGAGACTCCCCTCGAGAAGCATCGTGTCTTATTTTGTAATTGAGCCCAGCTCTAGTAGAGGTTACCCCCTCGAAGAGGCAAGTGAACATTGCTTTCCTTTCTGAATAATAAAATACTTGTTGTTATTTCTTATTGTTCTGTGTTCTAGGTATATTTCTCGCATATTTGGTATTCTGGTATCTTCTTGCAGGTCAAGAGCATAACAAGTGGTATCAGAGCACTTTCCAGGGCCGGTGGGATCTCCATTTTTAGAAATTTTTTTTTTTTGGCTAGAGACGTGTTCCAGTGTCTTTAAACCACAGGATCTGTCATTGAGCGCATAAACCTGTGGATTTGGGGAGGCATGCACACAGGAAATACAAGAGCTGGTCATGCTTGTTGGACTCCCTTGTAACCCCTGTGGGTACCTCTTCAAGTAGTAGCACATTAGACAGAGCTGCGCATGGACTGTCTTCCAAGTACCCTCTGGGTATATTGGAAGCCCCCTCGGCTCTTTTGAAACCTTGCCATAGATAAACCATCGGCCGTCTTGCTACTACAATACACTGAGAACAACATTTGGGGAGATTACTCACGCGTACGATAGGGTAGTCGGGTTGTACGGCTAAGGGTACGGTTGATCCTCCTTGGTTAGTGCCCTGAAAGATTGGGCTGAGTACTACTGTCAGACCCTTATGTATATTGCGATCTGTAGCACCTGACACTCCTTGAGACCATAGTTCCCATGTCTCTCTTTGGATCACACATCATCTTTGCCAGATCAGATCTAGTAGGTGGGGTTCTGTTGCAACAGCAAAAATCAGATCCGCCATTCAGATTTATCAGATCTACCAATCAGATCTATTAGATCTGCCAATCAGATCTATCAGATTCGCCATCCAGATCTAGCAGTTTGGGTTTTTGAGCAATCACAACAATCATATCCGCCATTCAGATCTAGTAGCAGGGGTTCGATCACTGCCACATTCCTACTCATACTCTACAGTTGAGGGTTCGCTGACAGATTTGACTATTTGTGTGGGCTCCTATACTTAGGTGTGATTCTCGCAGGACATTGGGCAGCATTGACTTTTCTGGGATTAGGCTACTGCAGTATTCCTAAGTAAGGAGTAAAACTCCTTTCGGAGTAAAAAAAAAGAAGAAGTCTGAGACCCTCCCGGGATGCTTATAGGAGACTTAGCCCATCAAAATCGGGACAACGAGCTGAGCAAGTTGGTACATTCAATTGTTAGCGTCAAAAATTTCATGCTGTCCCAAATTTTAAGTGCACCGGATCGATGCATGGTACAAACTAGAGCTCAAGCTATGACCAAATGAGAAGATCGACAACCTTAAAACAAAGTTGGACTTAGTACTGTCGTCGCTCAAGAACTTAGCTTACACACTCGCAAGGGGCAAGTCGGAGGAACGAGCAGAGGAATATGTTTTCCATGAAAACATGGAGGGCGAGTCTAGCCATTCTCTTCACCTCTTTGGCAACCACCAACAGTCCCAGACACGACCACCCAAGCTGGACATGTATAAGTTTGATGGCTCTCATTCGGCCACATGGCTAGCACAAATGGAGCAATATTTCACACTGAATCACATCAGAGATGATGCAACTCAACTTAGTGTGGGTAGCATGTACTTGGACAATGAGAGATGGCAATGGTGGCAGCGGCATCAATGTTGCTATGGAAGGTTTGTGACTTGGCAGACATTCGCATAAGCTCTTACAGATTTCTTTGACCATGAATCTAACTTTTTGGGTTGTCTCACTAAGCTCCAACAGACAGGAACAATGAACAAATATATTACAGCCTTTGAAACCTTAGCTTTCCGCACAGGAGGTCTACAAGATCAGTTCTACTTTGAATTTTTTGTCAGTGGTCTCAAAGAAGCCATACAAGCCCACGTCTGACTGCAACACCCTACCTCATGGCTGCATGCATGCACGATAGCTCGTGAAGTAGAACGGGTGTTAGCAGCCCAGTACAATCGCCAAAATTTCATAGCCAAGGGTCGCTCCACCCAGGCTCAAAGCACTACCCAAACACTCAAGGTTCAAAAGGTGTCACTAGCAGAAATGGTGGAAAGAAGAAAGCAAGGATTGGGTTACTACTGTGATGAGAAATACTTCCCTGGGCATAAATGCAAGGAGTCCAAATTATTTCAAATTGATGCTACTGATCATAGTTCATCGGAGAAAGCCCCACCACTTGAGGAACCAGAGGAGGAAGATGAGGACAACCAACCGGACAATGTACTTGAAGAACCAGTTATCTCACTTCATGCTTTTATAGGGATTTATTCTCCCCAAACTCTCAAAATCAGAGGTTTTAACAAGCATTGCCCGACAGTAGTCTTGATTGATAGTGGCAGTATGCATAACTTTATCCATTAAAGAGTCGCAGAAGCAGTGCATTGTTTTGCTCGAGCAATCTCTAACTTCTAGGTCCAAATTGCTGATGGGGGGACAATGAAATGTGAAGGCCGCTGTGAAAATGTCAAAATTCAAATGGGGGATTATCAGTTAAAGACCCACATGTTTTCCATACACATGGGAGGGTGTGACAGTGTCCTGGGTGTTGAATGGCTTCGCACACTTGGCCCAATCACAATGGATTTCCAGGAGTTATATATGAGCTTTAAGCAGAACAACCACACACATACCCTCTGCGGATTCCAGGCAGGTGATCCCTCTATCATAAGCTCACATAGGATGGGAAAATTGTTAAGAAAGGGCCACCATGGAATTAAAGCCCAATTTAATGTCATCTAGGCCTTCGAACCCAGTTCTCTTCATATTCATCCTGAGATGCAACATATCTTAAACAACCATCTGCCCTCTTTGATAAGCCTCATGAGCTTCCACCCTCGAGAGGGGAACATGATCATAGAATTACTTTGGTCCCAGAGGTCCAACCACCAAATGTGCGCCCATATAGATATCCATTCGCCCAAAAGAATGAAATTGAAAAAATCATCAAGGAACTCTTGGAAGTAGGCATCATTCGTCCTAGCATTAGTCCTTATTCATCGCCTATGGTCATGGTGCTCAAAAAAGATTGAGAATGGTGTATGTGTCCAGGCTTCAGGGACCTCAACAAATTGACGGTCAAAGACAAATTTCCTATCCCAGTTGTCGATGATTTGCTGGATGAACTAAATGGGGCTCAATTCTTTACTAAGCTCGACCTTCACTCGGGCTATCACCAAATTCGCATGAAAGAAGTAGACATTCCAAATACTACTTTCCGAACTCATGAAGGCCATTATGAGTTCATGGTCATGCCATTTGGTCTTTGTAATGCCCCATCCACTTTTCAGAGCCTTATGAACCACCTGCTCAAACCATATCTCAGAAATTTGTCCTTGTTTTCTTTGATGACATCCTCATCTACAGCTGCACCTGGGCCACACATCCTCAGCATGTAGATCTGCTCTTACAACTGCTTCGGAAGCATAAATTATTTTTCAAGATGTCCAAGTGATTTTTTGGCATGGAAGAAGTTGAGTATTTGGGCCACATTGTAGGGTGTAAAGGTGTCAGGGTGGACCCCAAAAATATCTAGACAATGCAGGATTGGCCTCAACCAAAGACCTTGAAGAGCTTGAGAGGATTTTTGGGTCTCACAGGCTACTATCACAAATTTGTTCGCAATTATGGTCACATTGCTAGACCCCTCACTCACCTCCTCAAGAAAAATTCATTTCTCTGGAATGATGAAGCACAACAGGCATTTATAGCTGTCAAACATGCCATGTCTTCCACCCCCTTATTATCACTACCCGACTTCACCAAATCTTTTGTGATTGAATGTGATGCTTCAGGTACGGGTATTGGTGTGGTCTTAATGCAGGAAGGTCGACCCTTGGCCTTCACTAGCCAACAACTAAGTGGGACAAATCTGGGACAATCTACTTATGGGAAGGAGATGATGGCCATCTTACATGCAATAGATACCTGGCGCCCATACTTATTGGTGCGGCGTTTCCAAATCCGCACAGACCATAAAAGCCTTAAATATTTTTTGGAACAATGCCTATCCTTGCCACAACAATATAAATGGCTTGCCAAAAAGTTGGGATATGATTATGAGATCATTTACAAGAAAGGGCACGAAAATGTAGTAGCAAATGCGTTATCACGCCAATTTGAGGAGGAAAGCACCCTGCTCGCAATCTCCCTTCTCATTCTAGAATGGATTGAAGAGGCTAACAAGCAATGGTTTTCACATCCCTTGCTCTCCCAACTCATTAATTAATTGCAAGCGGATCCAAATTCCATAGCGGGCTACTCTTGGCAGGATGAGATTCTTCGCTACAAGCACAGAGTCATGATATCATCAACATCCACCCTCAAAAGCCGCATTTTGGCGGACTTGCACTCATCTCCCACTACAGGCCATTCAAGCTTTCAGAAGATTTATGCTCGCACTCAACGTTCATTCTTTTGGACAGGCATGAAAAGGACATTCTTACTTTTGTAGCTGAGTGTGACTTATGTCAGTGCCAAAAAGGAGAAACAGTCAAATCCCCAGGCACATTGTAGCCATTGCCCATCTCGGCTTCAATCTGGATGGAGGTTTCTATGGATTTCATTACGGGTCTTCCGATGTCAGGAAACAAGTCAGTCATCATGGTGGTTGTGGATAGACTTTCTAAGTATGCTCATTTTTGCACACTAACCCACCCTTTTACACCGACTTTGGTCGCTCAATATTTCATGGACCAGATCTTCAAATTGCATGGCATGCCCACTTCCATTTTGTCTGATCGTGACCTGATTTTCACCAGTAACTTTTGGCAGGAACTCTTAAGGCTATAAGGTACCCAATTATAACTCAGTACTTCATATCATCCCCAAACTGATGGTCAAACTGAAGCAATCAACAAATGTCTGGAGACCTACCTTAGGTGTTTCACTTTAGAAAAGCAACATCTATGGGTACAGTGGTTACCTCTAGCCAAATGGTGGTATAACACCAACTATCATGCCACCACCAAAATAACTCCATATGAAGTAGTTTATGGTCAACTCCCTCCTTCACCTACTTCTTATATCAAGGGATGCTCGAAGGTACAAGTAGTGGATCAACTCCTACAGAACCCCACAACCATGCCGGCCCACCTCAGAGAAAATCTCCATCAAGCTCAAAACGGCATGAAGCAACAGGCAGATCAACATCGTTCAGAACACCAATTTCAAGAAGGGGATCAAATATTTTTGAGGTTGCAACCATATAAGCAAACATCACTCAAAGACAAGGGTTGTTAGAAAATATTTCCAAAATTCTACGAACCGTATCAAGTACTTCAACGAATTGGAGAAGTCACCTACAAGCTAGCTTTGCCACCCACTGCAAAAATCCATCCAGTCTTCCATGTCT
>APFE031199936.1:0-26584 GCA_000404065.3 Pinus taeda
ATCAAGGCATAGGTTGTAAAGTTCTTCTTCATTTGAATTAATACAATCATATTCATTTTTCTCAACAAATTGTCTTATGTGGTTTGTTTCATAATGTCCTTGATCATTATGATGAATATGCTTTATGATATTGGCTTTTTAGGTGCTATTTAGTTTGGTTTGCTTGTTTGTGTTTGTAGAATTACACTTCAAGGAAGCTCATTTGGAGTGAGGGAGCGAGGCTTCCAAAAACTTGCATTGGACCCAAGGTAGGCCTAAAACACTTGTTTTCCTTTGTTTTTTAATTGCATATTTAGAGAAAGATAGTTTTTGATTGGCTTGCTTGTCACTAGATATCTATAGATACTAGGAAGTTCGATCTTGTCCGCAACCTTGACTCATTCCGCATGACAAAATGGCGACTCCACTAAATGGAAACTCTCTCCTTACTTTAGTTAGGATTCATCAAATTGAAAAGATTACATTACCATATTCGATTGCATTCAGTTTTGGGTCAAGTCATAACACCATTGGTTTCATATCCATTTATCCTTTTGAGTAATAATAGCCTAAATAACACAGCGCTTAATTAAAATTCATCTAGTAATTTTTACATTTTTAGGGCTCTTTCCACCAATCTAGCTTAGGCCAGTATCTTGGAGTAGGGAGTAATTAACTCTCCAAGATATTAAAACAAACAAGTAGTTGTATCTTGCGGTAGGAGATGAATTCCAATTGTTACATCTATACTCTGGGAAAGCTCCTCTTAAAGGAGAAGAACGAGATCGTGTCCGAACCAGTGGGGTAATCAATCCTTCCTCATTGGGAACGACGCTAGATATTCACATATTAAAAACGGTAAACCTCATATTAACCATTGTCAAGGAGCCTGGGGTCACTTGTTGGTAAACATTGGATTATGTCAAGGAGCCTTCAAGGGGATTGAGCTTGTTACTCTGCCCTTGCGTGCATATCGGATCGTAGACTATTCCCCCAGGTATATTTGTTTCCGTTAGTAACCATAGTGACCATATTCTATAGGATTATTTCCTAAGGTGACGGTGGAGGGAAGATCCCACTGTACCTGGAGCAGACGTCGGCTAGACTCACTTGGATTTTCTGGGGGGTTCTCTTCACTCGAGACAGTTTAGTGGAGAAACTTGTGCCAGTCTATTCATTAAGTAGGTTGTCGAGGTAACTATTCCAACCACCATTTCTGTATTGAATTCTGTGACGTTGGATTTCATCACCAACTAGTGTCTTCTGTACAAAACGTTACTGTTTGTGTGTGGTTTGACTCCTAGATTTGATAGCGCGTGTTAATTTGTTTGTTTTTACTTTTAGAGACCATAGGTGTGAATTGTGAATTTTAATTGTTAGGTGTGAATTTCGAATTGTTAATTTTAGTTTTAAATTGTTAATAAAATTCACTGAAGTTGAATATAATGGCAACTGTTCCAGAATTTACTGACCAAAGAACCCCTCTTAACGAGAATCCTAGTACTTTTCCTTACCTTGGAAATGTTGGTCCTCCTTATATGGCTACTTTGTCATTACCTGGATTTACAATAGGTTTACCGATATGGTTATTTCAACTTCGTTGGCCCCAAATACTCCAATGGTTCCACCTCAATTGAATACTTCACCTCAACAGAGTTCACCATCTCAACATCACCAACCTTCTGTTGACCCTTTACCTTCTTCGCCTAATTTTTCTTCCTCCATTTCTTCCTCTTCGCTTGGTAAGAGCCTTGACGCTAGTAACCAGGTGGCTAAGAAGAAGAAGAAAGGGAAGAAGAAGAAAGAAGTCAACCAACCAAACACGACTGTAAGTGTTAGTTGTGTTGAGGAAAACTCCGACATGCATCGTAAACCCAAATACCCTTGCAGGCTTTGTAAGGGTGACCACTTCCTTGTCAATTGTCCTGGTTTTCCAAAAGTCTTGGAAGTATGGTTAGAAAAATCTCATCAACTTTCTGTTGATCCATCAACCAGTGATAGTCAGGTTCCTGGGAAAAAGGGTAAAGTTAGGTTTCCTTGTAAGTTATGCAATGGGAGTCATCAAACTCACATTTGCCCTCACATGGATGAAGCCTCAAAATTGTTGAAAAATCTTACTGTTCCACAGCAAGAATTTCCAACCGGTTACCGTAAACTTTTACCCAATCTACCGTCAACTGACGAATAGATTGATCTAGTTTCAAGTACGGTCGATCCCACTTTTCCATTGAAGAGTGAAACTCACGTCACTCAGGTTGATGATCCATTAGTTGATCAAGTGGTCGATTCAATTTCACATTCGATCGACCCCACTTTCTCTTTAGAGAGTGAACATCATACCGCTCAGGTTCTTTTTGTTACATCAGATTCCTCTACGCCAGGGGGCATTTCACCTGTTTCTACAGAACCCCCTCCAAGTACTGAGGTCTTTTCCTTTGATTGGAACAGACTGACAGAACCTCGTCTTCCTTCCTCCATCCCTTTCCAAATCATTGTCAAGGCTGGTGGTAGGGACATGCATCGCACACAGGTAGATGAAGGTGCTTCTGTTAGTATTTTATCCTCAACTGCTTGGAAAGCTTTGGGTTCCCCTCAGCTTGTGCCTATTACGCAGAATCTGAAAGCTTTTAACAGAACCATTAGTGAACCTTTAGGGATCCTTCCTAAGTTTTCTGTTACCTTGGAAGGTAAAACTGTCTGTATTGATCTTATGGTAGTTCGAGGTCCCTTGGATTTCAATTTACTCCTTGGGCGATACTATGTTTATGCAATGAAAGCTGTCGTATCGACACTCTTTCGCGTGATGTCTTTCCCTCACAATGGAAATATTGTGACTGTAGACCAGCTTTCGTTCCCTAGTCTTGTTTCAACTACCGATAATATGACAGCCCTAAATGTTCCTGATTCTAAAGTGGTATCTATCCCGCCACGGGTTAATTATGTGGCAACTGATCCCATGTTTTCAGTTACCGATGTAAGTGAGCCTCTCACTGTTTGCTCATCTTCCTTTGATTTAGATCCGTAATTGACATGGAAATTTTTATGGGATTATTTGAACGCGACGTTCTTATCCCTTTTGAGTCCCTTGATATGTGTTCCTTCGAGAGAACCATTCTTCCTTCTGATGAAGACCTCTTGGAAGCCATGATCAAGGTGTGTCCATTGACATATGTTTCTTCCAGTTGGAAGCCATGATCAGTGAGCACGAGGATAGTTTTGTTCCTATGTCAAGCTCGTTTAAAAAATGAAACAAGGGTTTTGAGGATAGTTCTTTTCCTGTGTCAACCTCACTAAAAAATGAAACAACTCCCACGAGTCTTTCCAAGATTTTGAAAGTAAACATTCATTTCATCCACCTGGTTGAATGCAATGAAGCTTTGGGGGCATGTACCTTGATTTGTGTCATTATGCTGGGGGCATGCGAACTTATAACAAGCATAGTTTTTCCTTTCAAGATTGTGTAAACATGAAACCGAATCTGAGCATAGTTCTTTTCCTGTGTCAAGCTCGTTAAAAAATGAAATAAATACTCCTCTAATTGAGTCGAGAGTTTGACTAGAGCTCATAAATGTTAAGTTGTATATTTAGGTTAGTTATTTCAGTTTTTTGCATAATTTTCTTACAGTTTTAGGTTGAGTCTTTCAAATCATCTCGTAACTGAACCTTCATTTCATCCAACTGGTTGAATGAAATGAAGCTGGGGGGCATGCGCTCTAGCAGTTATGCTTAGGGGGCATCATGCACAGTTTTCTCTCTGTTTCAAGCTTGTGTAAAAATGAAACTACTTTGAAGCATAGTTTTTCTCTATTTCAAGCTTTTGTAAAAATGAAACCTATCTCGAGTCAATTTCAGTTATTTTCAAGACTCGTTAAACTCATGAAAATCCCAATATTATTTTTATATCTTTCATTCTCGTAAAACAAATGAAAATGACAAGTTCTTTCCGTCTTTTCCTGCTCGTAAATTAAATTGAAAGTTGGCCATATGAGTACATTTTTATCATTTTTTTCGAACTGATTAAAACTTACGAAAAAGTGAAACCTTAGAGTCACCTTTAAGCTCTTTTTTGACTCCTAAAACATGAAAAGATCACTGATTTTTTCTTTTTAAGCTCGTCAAAACGGAACTAAAAAGACGGTCCTCTTACAGCCCTTTTCTAACCGTAAAAACACGAAAAGATTATCGGGTTTTGGTCGTTTCAAATTCGATATTGATCATAAAACGACGTGTCGTTGATTTCCTTTTTACTTTTTCGGATCAGAGGCACTAATTAAGAAAATTACTCCTTGGTTGTAAAAGATCAAGAGGTTCTCTCAAGTATTATTTTATACTTTTTCAGGCTTGGGAGACACAAATTTACGAAAAGGGTCAAACCTGGAGTCTTCTTAAGTTTTTTCAGACTCTCTAAAAATGAAAAACGCCGAGTTTCTCCTATACTGGACTCGTTAAATTTCAATAGTAAAGGACCTGTTCAATTACAAACAGGAATGGACCACTCCTTCTTAGGGTTCGAATTTAAACTAAGTTGGACTCATTCGAAGGATGAGCTTATAAACAAGCATATGTTATCCTCCTCAAGCCTGTAAAAAATAAAGAGGTACTTGGCAGAAATGGTGGGGGAAAAGAGAGAAAAATGAGACTGTTTGTCATACTTTGTAACCACTCTTGAACATGACACTTTCATTCACCTGGGTTGGGAAATCCTTTGCCTAACAGTTGATCGAACCAAATTGAAAGTCTTCAGCCAGTTTCTGGGTATTAACTTTGGGTCAATCATCACCAAACCATCTCTTGTGTCATTATGTGTTCAAGAGGTCAGTGTGAATAAGCCATTCATCTGCAAAAATATCGGTCATTCCATCTTGACCATCCTTGAGTCAGTCCTTGCAACTAAATTTCTTCAAACTTGATCTATGATTTCATGTTTTGGGCTTGCCTACGACGGATCGCTTTCTATCGACTTCAGCTCTTTATCTAGAAAGATGATCTAGAAATCACCAGTACCTTGGGATATGCATACCTCAATGGCAGGTTTCTCGTCTTCGATGATAGATTGCATCATTTACCTTCGATCGAAGGATTCCGTGACATGTTCGATTTCGACACATCTAATCACATCTCATGGATTGTACTGAGTACTTTGAGAGCCATTGTCATTATTGGTGGTTTCTCTCACACTTGTTAACAGTTTACATGATCGACTAGTAATCAAGTGGTTTCTACCATGTTCGACTTCGACACATTCATTCGCATGGATAGAATCATACTATTTCGAGAAGTAGAAATGAAGACCCTGGATCTAGTTTCCACCATCCAGGCTGCAAGGAATTTTGTATTCATTATATTGTAGACTATTCATAAACAGATGGCTGCGTCCATACTGTGCCTACATGTGTCTATACTTGTGATGTATTACAAGATCATTCCTATATCAGAGCAGTAGTCAGTTTTCTAGTTAGTTTTGATCTGAGTATGGGAATGCCTACCTCAGCGACGATATGATCTCATATATATATTTTGCATTTGAATGTTTTTACAGGTTCTGACCGAGCTCTCCGCAAGATGATCCTCGAAATGATAAAGTACTTCACTCTTCCTAAATGATAAATGAAAATCCGCATCTACTACAGACTTCGATTGCCACCGCAAAAAAGGACGGCTCGGAGAGATATCGGAGAGCCAACATGCAAGATCTTTAAGGCCTGATGAAGGGTGGTAAGATAACCCCCACCCTTGCCATTTGTTGAGACCCAAGTGGAATCACTCTCAACGAACCAAAACCACTTACCATTTGTGAGCCTTGTTTATCATAGGAAAATCGCTCAACGCCTGGTTTTCTGATCCGTAGGAAAAGTGCCGTGGAATTTCCTTTGTGGGAGTGATCCAGCTTTCCATCCTACTGAAACTGACAATGGAGCTCGCTGCCAAAACATCCTGTAACTGTAAATAAAACCTTGTGTTGCCATTCAAGAAACTAAGGAGATAAGTTCCCTTATACCAAAGGAAGTTATCGCCATGTAGAGTAAGCCCTTTTTCAAGGCGCTGACCACCATAATGAGTATGAATAGGCATAAAGAGATTTAATCATAGCCTGCCCCTCTTGCACAATGATCAAAAATTTCCTTGTCCTTTGCAGCTTGAGCATCGCAGAGAGCTTTTAGCCTCCTTGGAGGCATCTCCTACCATTTCATTTCGATCCTGCAATGTGGATTAGTCACTCCTTGGTTGACCAATAGATCTGCAAGTTTATTGGCCTTCCTCCGAACATGATTGAAGCTAATCGTTCGTAGACTCTGGAGATGTTTTTGGATTCTCTAGTACACTTGTATAAGTCCCCATTATTTTGAGACCCTTTCAAGCGCTGTTCCATAGCTAATATTTTTAACTGCATTTATAGAAATCTCGGAGTCTGCTTCGATGAAGACATTTGAGCTGTGATTTAGTTTAAGAAGCTCTAGACATTGTTCCAAAGCCATTAATTCAGCCATGTTGTTGGTGGCTTTTCCTAAATGACAGTGGAAAGTAAAAATTATTTTTCTTTCTTCATCTCTTAACACACCTCCATAACCTGGTGCCCCCGGGTTGCTTTTTGAAGCCCCATCAATGTTGCATTTCAGATAACCTTTTGGTGGAGGATGCCAGAACTCCTTTTCCCATTCCATCACTCTTTCTTTTTTGCTAAGACCATTATGGATGATCTCATGTATTCCTAGCTGCTTGAGAGTTCTCAATTCAAGCACAGTGGGAGGATTCGAGGGATAACTGTGCACAGTGGTGGAAACAGTCTCCTTAATCTGCTTTAAGATCAATTCCATTAAGCAAAGAGGAGTAGATTTTTCATCCTTGAAAATTCTTTTATTCCTTTCCTTCCAAACATTCCAGATAATAAAGCTTGGTGTAAAGGTCCAGGCCAAATTAAGGATCTCATACTCTGAAAAGTTTTTTCTCCACTTGTTCAGGGTGTTAATAATGCTACCTTTGTCTCTGTCTGTATGTTGATAAATGATGTTGAAAGCATCCCACAACCAGGTAGTATAGGTGCAGTTGTTGAGAATATGCTCCAATGTCTCCTCTTGAAGCTCACATAATTGTCATCTAGAAGGCCCCATAACTCCCCTCTTCTGAATGTTTTCCCAAGTTAATATTTTTTTGTGATGAACTAACCACATAAACAATTTGATCTTCATCCATCCTTGGTGGCTCCAAATTTTTTTCCAAGACTTAGCCAAAACACAGGGATCTAGGTTAAGGGTTATTCTTTTTGCTTCCTTGATATTAAAGATTCCTTCTTTGTTTTGGCCCCATCTTAACTGATCCTACCCATCTGTAACCAAGATCTTCCTTTGTTCTAATATTTTCATGAGTTCTTCTGTTTTTGCTTTTAAGGGGCCATCTCCTCTGCATTCTCCATTTCTCAGTGTCATGAGGAAGATTCCAGAAATCCCTAACTTTTGTTAGTCCTTGGAAATCAGTTTCCTGCTTGATGCTCATAAAGTCCTCCCTTAACAACATTGGTTCTTGTTGCCATTTATCTTCCTAGAAGAGAGCTTGTTCTTCTACTCTGATTTCCCAGAAGCTATTGTTTTGTACTAGGCTTCTGTTATCCCAGGCTTTATTCTAGATGTGAGAGCCTTTTATGTTCCCTGACATTCTGATAAGGTCACTTGTTTGCCAGGAGCTTGCATATTTTTCTTTCCAGGTTTTAGCCCATTACGCCCCTAGTTCTTTAACCCATCTCCACCAGAGTTTGGCTCCTAAAACATTACTTAGAATCTCCTGATCATCTAAGCCTAGGCCTCCATGACTTTTGGGTTTACAGATTTTATCCCAAGAAACAAGGGCCCATTTCCTTCTGGTTTCTTCCTCGCCCCAAAGAAAGTCTCTCTGAATGTTCCTAAATTGTTGTAAGACCCCTTTGGGAGCTAGCCGTGTTGATAAAAAGAAAATAGGGATAGATTGAAGAACTGCCTTCGTCAAAATCAACCTTCCAGCAAGGTTTAATGCTCTGAATGTCCATCTTTTGATCTTGTCTTGCATCTTGTTGAGAATCGTTTCCCAGATACTTTTGTGCATTGGTTTATCCATAAGGGGGATTCCCAAATACTTTGAAGGGAGGACCTCCCTTTGGAAGCCCAGAATTCTAGAGATGTTCCTTTGAATAGAAATGTTAGTGTTTAAGAAAAAAAAATTGATTTGGAGAGATTGACTTCCATACCTGAAGCCGTGGCAAATTCATTAATATTTTTTTGTACGCTCTAGCTTCCTTGATTGTGGGGATACCCTGCAGCATGGTGTCATCCACAAATTGTTGATGAGTCAAGGCTTGGTCGTTCTCCGTTAATTGGAGGCCCTTGATCTTTCCTGAGACTTTAGCATTTTTAATGGTTCTGCCCAATCCTTCCATCATGAGGATAAAAAGAAAGGGAGAGAGTGGGTCTCCCTACCTGAGGCCTCTGGAAGGAGTGAATATCTCTTAGGGCGAGCCATTCACCAGAATTGAAAAGCTGGGTGAAGTAACCAAAGCCATAACCCATCTGATCCAATCATGATCAAACCCAAAAGCGGAAAGGACCTTTTTGATGTAAATCCAGTTCACCTTGTCATATGCTTTTGCAATGTCTAATTGCATGATCATACTAGCCTACCTTTTGCTAGTGAGTTAGTGAATAACCTCATGAGCCTGAATAATATTATCTAGTATTTTCCTTCCTTCAACATAGCTAGACTATTCCCCAAAAATCAAAGAAGGAAGAAGAGGTTTGAGTCTGTTGGCCAAGATCTTGGAAATAATTTGTAAACTACATTGCATAAAGCAATAGGTCTGAACTTATCAGGAGTCAGGGCTGAGTCCTGTTTAGGGATTAGGGAGATGAAGGAGGTGTTGAGGGCTTTCAGAATGGATTTGCTTCTTCTCGAGTCCTCTACCACATCCAAAATATCATGTTTGACAACATTCCAACAGGATTTGAAGAAGTCAACATTAAAATCATCTAGACTTGTAGCTTTGACATTCTGCATATCTTTGATAATTGTATTGACCTCTGCTTCGGTTGCTGGTTTGTTCAGGTTAAAGTTATCTTCTCTAGACACCATCCTGGGAATATTCTTTATAATTTCCTTGATGTGTTGGTCTCTGTCTAGATTATTTTCATTTGTGATGCCTCTGAAATGTTGAACCATCATAGCTTCAATATCCTTGTGAGAGGTCTGGAGCTTCCCATCTTCATTCAATATTGAGGAGATTCTATTGTGCTTTTTGTTGGCTATGGTTGAACAATGGAAAAATCTAGTGTTTCGTTCACCTTCTTTGAGCCATTGAACTCTAGACTTTTGTCTCCAAAACATTTCCTCTTGTTTGCATAAATTCTCCCAATCAAGGTTGTGTTTTTCAGCTTGCTCATTTTTGGTTATATCAAAATCATCTGTGATCATTCCTTGGTTTAGTTCCTGCATTTTGATCTCTAATAATTTTTGTTTACAAAAATGTTACCAAAATCCCTCTTGTTCCATTCTTTGAGTTTGACTTTTATGTGCTTTATTCTTTTATGGAGGAGGAAAATTTTGGTGCCCTAAACCTGTAGATCTGTAGACCACCATTTTTCAATGTTGTTGATGAAATCTGGGTGGGAGAGCCATATTCTCAAATCTGAATGGTCTGTTCCTGGGAGCATAAATTCCCTTGACTTCTAATTGAATCGACCAATGATCAGAGCCTCCAAAAGGGAGAACACTTTCAGATATTTTTGTATTTGTGAGCATCAGCTTCTTGGAGATCAAAAATCTATCTAACTTGGAGGAAACCTAAGCATTACCTCCTCTTTTTTTGTTCCAAGTAAAAATACCATCATGCATTTCAGAGTCAACCATTTTCATGTCTTTTGTGAAAGAATGGAATCCTACTAAATCTCTATTGAGGATTCTGGTGCCTCCTTTTTTTCCAAAAGAGATTTAATCATGTTAAACTCTCCTGCAATGACCCAAGGGATTTCTTTATGTCTACTTCTGATATCTACAAGGGAGTTCAGAAATCTAAGCTTCTCATCTATTCTCTGAGGACCATAGACATTCGTAACCAGGAGGGTCACAGACATCCCCATTGGTTGAATGATAGTTGATAAGTAATTTCTCATTGCCTCTGCATCTACAATGCTGACTTTTTGGGGGTTCCAAAGAGTGAGAATGCCTCTAGCTGTATTCTCTGCTTTGACTTCTAGAAACTCAAATTTACTGAGCCATTTGCTGTGGATTTGTTTTATTTTCTGAATGGAGCATTTTGTTTCTTGAATGAAGATTATGTCTGGCATTGCTAGTTTCATTCTGTTACTTAACATTCTTTGTTTTCTTTTACCACCAAGACCTCTGATATTCCATGATATGAACTTCATAATTAAATATTTGTAAAGGAGTAACTGGTTAGATCTTTCATCTTACCCGAATCTATCATTAGCTTCCCACACTCCATTAGGAGCTCATTTTGTTTTTTTATGCCTCCTTCTTTCCTGGATTTCTAGTGGCTAAGCCTGCATTTAATTTCATTATTTTCACCCCTCTGTGCTCTTGTTTGTGGATATTTTTACCCTTCTCCAGTCCTCGTTCCTAAGTTTTCCATAGAAACAACTGTTGTATTCTGTTGCATTCTTCTTGAGGCAAAGAATCTATTCCTCCTTTGGTTCCTTGCATCAGGAATCCTTCCAAATCCAAGTTTTCCTTATCGAGAATTTCTTGTATTTCATGATCTTCTAGATCTGTTTCACTTTGGGTCATTTCCTGGTCCATTTCCATTTTTGTTTCACTTCTCATGGCTTCTTTTTGAGAGTCAATGTTTGGAGAATGATTTTTGTCCTCTTTTTTTCTTTTTCTTTAGCATCTTCCTCCTGATATTGATTCTCTCTTGTGATTTCTTCAGGCTCTTCTAGTACTTGAAACTTATTCTGACTACCCTTTTGCCTCTTAGTGTGTTGTTGCTTTGATCCCTTTTTTCCTCCCCTTCCTCTACTAGCCACTTTTTGAAAGCTTTCAATGTCATTCATTGTATTAGGTTTTTCTTTGTTATCTTCTTTGCTGAGAGGGCATTCTCTTAACAAATGCCCATGTTCATGGCATCTTCGACATGTGAAAGGGATATGTTCGAAATCTACCATCTGCACCCACTCCTCATCAAAAACTTCTAGGGAAACTTCATCCGGAAGTGCTCCTGATAGATCCATTTCCACACATATCCTAGCAAAGGAGGTATATTTTCCCCTTCTTGTGGCTTCAGAAGCTTTAACAAAGCATCCTAGTTTATTGCCAATGGCAGCCAATGATTCAGTTTGCCAATAATCAAGAGGTAGAAAGTAGAGCCTTACCCACACATGAACCGAAGAGAAAGTTTCCCTCTCTAGGACAAAGTTCATTCTCCAAGGTCTGATATAGAGACCTGCTGCAGCAAAAAAATAGGGTCCTCCTTCGAATATTTTGTCTTTATCTTCGATGTTAGAGAACACTATTGTGAAGAATCCTTTTGACCCAAGATGTAGGTCAATGCTTCCTTTGGGCTTCCAATGATACTTGATCCACATCTGCAAAGCCTTTTCAGTGGGCCGTAGTCCCATGAATTTACAGATAATGACGTAGGTTCCCATATGTTCCCTATGTTCCTACAGAGTAGGATCATTTAAAATTACTCGAGGAGTGATTTCTGCTTTTGGTTTGCAAGGTCCTTTTTTTTTTGTCTCTTAAACACAGATTTTTGTCTTCTTCCTCTTTGTCCTTTATGCTGCTGTTTTCTTTTGCTCTGGTCCCATCTATTTCCTTTTCATTGTCCCTGTTTCTGTAGTTCATACCGCCTTTACTATTTCTAGTTGGTGATTTACTTTTGCTGGAGACTGCATCTTTGTAGGAGGGAGCCAAGCTCCCTCCCCTACCAGTCTCCATTAAAATCAAACTCTGCTCGCTATGGTAACCCTAGCTGTTGCATCTCTCCCACAGGTCGTCCCCCCTATTCACTTTCCAATTGTACTAATCTCACAAACTTCTTAGGCTAAGATTTCAAAATCGCTATGCTTTTAGCATTTAAAAAAAATTACTCTTGGTATAATAGCTCTTTCATTCAGGTGTTCATTTTTAAAGTTTTTTAGTCATAAATGTTTTCCATAATGTCATGCTTAAAATATTTTGAAAATTTAAGATTATTTTGTAGTCATAATCTTTGGTTTTAATTCCATTGTTGAAAAATTGTCAAGATTTTTAATGTTTTTATAAGTCGTGATATTTTATCTTTAATGTTATGGTTGAAAACAATTATAGATATTCTTCCTTAACACCAAGCTTGAAAATTGTTGGAATTTTAAGGTTTTTCAAAGAAGTGATATTTTAAATTTAATCTCATGCTAAAAAATCATTGGAATTTTAAGGGTTTTAAAAGACGTGATATTTTATCGTTAATGTCATGCTTGAAATCATTCGAAATTTAAAGTTTTTCAGAGTCATGATATTTTGTTTTTAACATCATTACTAAAAAGTGTTGAAAATGTACCTAGAAAAAAAACGTTATTCCGGCATCAACACTTTTTGTTTTCAAGGTGTTTTTTGCACCAAACAAAATAGATTTATTATTTATACTGGCTGAAATCCCTGTGGGTTCTTACATACCAATATATATATATATATTGGCATCAACACTTCTCGATTTCAAGGTGTTTTTTCATGTTTCTTTGGATTTTTGGACTCAAGTACCTGTTTTGAGGTAATAGTTCCCATTTGGTCGGTAACTATGTTTATACCTTAAATTGCAAAGTTTCACACATTAGAATTTGAGTGAATTATTAGGAAGGTGCTCTTAAGCTTAATATTGTCTTTTTACAATTAACGAAAAAAACACCAAGAGTTGCTTTTACACTCCCATTATGTATTTATACTAGATTTACTTTTGATGTCAGCCCCATTAACCTTGTTATTAGAGTCATAATTTATTAATGTATGAAGTCTTCTCCAACATGCATACAGCGAGTTGCATTGCATTCGAGAATTTACTTCTCAACTTCGACCCTAGTTCAATGTAGATTTGAGTATATAATTTGTGATTCTTATTTATTTTAGTTACAATTATTTAGATATAATTTTACTCAAAGGCACTTGTAGCTCCAAAATATGCATGTCCAATGAAATATGCATATGTTACTATCTACAGTAATCTCGTAAGGTTAAGTTCCCTTCCATGGTATTTTCCCCCACTGCGAAATTACATTCCAAAATGGATTGCATCATTACATGTAGATGTACTAATCAAATATTAAGTTGATACATATTTTTTTTTCAAATACATAGTCTCATACAATGACCTGTCCTTCATGAGCTGAACGATTTTTCATGGGAACATTTATGAATAGATATCCTTAGATAAAACCTTCAAAATTTAATATAGGATGGAACCCACTTAATTAACCATGAAATTGTGTTAATGTTGATAGTATGTCATGAACTTCTTACCTAATGATTTATATAGTTTACATTTATATACTTTTACTTTTGATGTTGTCTATGATCTATGGAAAGAATACACTTAAAATTTTATCTCATAAATGTTCAACATTTCTTCTCTTCACATTTCTATACCTATAAACTTTATTCCATTAAGTTATGTCCTTGACCGGACTATCTTTACTGACATTAGTTTGTATTTTATTAAATTATGCCCTTTCATAGAAATCATACAACTCATAATTTGATTTTGATATGAGTAGAATTATATGATGACCATATTATTAAATTTTATCTATTTATTCATAACTTTCATTACATAATATATCCATTGTTCTTCCTAAGTTTGTTATATGATTTACTCCTCTTATGTGGAGGCATTTAATATTTGAACCTTCTCATTCCTCAACGATCAATATATATATATATATATATATATATATCTTTCTTACAGGTATAACATCCCACTTCCGATGCAATAACCATGCTTGGCAAATATCACCAAATTCTTTATTTTTCCTGCTTTGCTATGCACATTTCAACTATGAAAGTATCAAGTATAAATTATGGTATAAAGTTTTTGTGCCCTCACAAGAGCATTCAACAATAACTCAAGTTTCAAAAAGTTTCACAACATATAATAAGTAGAATTTAATCTTCACCTCACTCGATAAGTTGACACAATAAAACTCACTAATTAATAGTCAACCATTATACTTATTAACATTAATTAAAATTTTAATTTTTGGTTATCTTTTTCTATTACTCTTTACTCCACCACAGTCAACATTGCAGAGTTATTACTTCCAGTGTAGCCTTTCAAGTTCCCTCTGCCCATATTGCTACTATAACTATACAAATACTTGAGATATAGTATAGGTGTAAGTATTAAATCCAACCTTGTTCATTTATCAAGCTAGACTACTAATCCAATTTTAAATCATGGTAATAGTGAAAATATGAATATGCGCCATCCATGCATGAAAGCACACAATCTTTTCTTGCATATAGTTGCAGATCATAGTAAGCACATAATGAGCGATGTATGCATATAAGTACACAATCGAGCCATTCATGTAGATAAGAAAATTAATCATGTAGATAAGAAAATTAATAGTGAATATTTAGACCTTTATATAGTTAATCACCTCATTGACTTTGGGGCATTATCCTCATTCATCCCAACACTCTTTGTATGCCAAACAAGGAAGGATGAACTTACAACCTTCACAGCATAATTTAATCACATAACTTTGAGGAGAATGTATTCACATTCTTATGGATGCATAACAACCATATAGCCCATATAAACTTATACACACTCATCTATGTAGCTTGTTGTCAGCTAACACCAATTTTAAATAAAGTCCTCCACACGTCATTTAACATTATGTTGATGGATTAACAATAACTATGCAGAATAATATGGAAGGAAATTGCAATTAAATAGTGCAGCAAACCATGGCATATATGTCAACTAAGTTACACATATTTTGGTGCTTTTCACATATTAACATGAACAAAATAATATATGTGCAGCGCATTCTTCTTGAATGCATACAATACTTGTATAGCTATGCATCTATAACTACCATAAGGATGGTGGCATATATATACAACTATGAATGTTTGGCCTAGGCGCATCATAGTGTTTATAATAAAAAATGCAACTAAATAACCATGAACCTATTCATGAATAATCTCTCAGAGTTGAACCAAATCATTATTATGACTTTTAAACTTGTTGTTGCAATAAATTTATCATCCTGTACTAGAACACACACCACCACAAATTGATCCATAGACAATCAACACATAATTTCTCAGTTGAATTCCTCTACTATAGAGATTAATATAGGTCACGTGGATCAATAAAATATCGAGACAATTTTTCTTTTCCTATCCTCTCTTCTTCTTTTTCTCTTGCACAAGTTAAAATCCAACCACTATCCACTTCTAACATTCAAGTGTCCCCACACATTTTAAGGTGTTCAATGCAAGTGTACATGAGCTCATCCATAAAATATTTATAGAATATCAGAAACCAATAATTATTATGATGACAATTTTTCTACAGGGTGCACAATTTGTTGCTCCAATCGACAATATATTGGTTGACTTGATGATTAAGGAAAATAAAAACTGTTAGAATTGAATCATCTAAAAAGGGGGCGAAAATAAGAGGTGGTATCTGTTGAAGAAAAAGAATATGCTACTTCGTAAAATTATAAATTTCACCTATACATAAGTCCATATAGGTAAGATTTTGAGTGAATTTATGCCCACAAATTCAGAGATCCCTCTCAATGTCATTAGCTCGATAAGCCCTTTGCAATCTACTTGGTAATGTTACTGCTAATAAACTTTCACATATATCTATATAAAATCAATGAAATGGATAAAGAAAGAAATGTTTCGTACCAGGAAACACAAATTCTGCCCTCTCTTTGTAGCCACTATAGACCCACCAGAGTACTGAGGTAAATAAATTTCAATCGGAATACAACACAGTAGGAAAGCAAGATCTAGGATGATGCGATAGGCTTAAAACCAAGAAAGGGGTATGGGCAGATTTATTTTGAATATTATAATTGATCAGACACCGAAGATATTGACCCTTCATGCACGAAGAAGATAAGATTAACGAACCTTCTCTCACTTCGACTTGTCCAAGTGTAGATAATGATAAACACTATCCAATTTATATAATATAACCATTATCCGCCAAATGGTTTGGTGGAAACTTAATCTACATTAGGATGCCTTCCACTCCATAGATAAGGCAAACTGCGAGGGAAACATCAGTTGCCACTCCAGATTTGTGGATAAAAGCAAGCAGGAAAGTGATATTGATTTTTTTAAAGAAATATGGAAGTAGTAACTCCCAAAATGTGGAAGTATTTATTAACCATTGTCGTGGAGGCCTCTCTCTCTCTTGTCATGGCCGGGGTTGATTCACACCGCTCCCAACATTACCCAAATGACTAATCTAACCAACTCGAAAGGATTCTTAGCATATTTTATTTGAGCCCATAACTGATACAGTATTAAGTAACCTTACAGATAATCTCTTATCTGGGAATTCCAATATATGGCCTACTATATTGAAATCAATTATATATAAATATATATATATATTATATAGAGAGAGAGAGAGAGAGAGAGAGAGAGAGATGATTTGTGTTATTGCCCCGAATCTAGCACAATCTAATAAACAAGCCCAATTTTCATTGGATGACAACCATTAACTAGCAAAAATGAGATCAAAAGAATCTGTGTCTACACATACTCTAAGATGATTTAGTTATTAAAACCTAAATGAAACAGACGTGCATAATATTACTTTGGTTTGAACTTTACAGTATTTTCAAATCTCTAGAACTTTGAAAAATCCAGAACCACATAGCTTCGAATAATTCAATACATGAAACTATTATCGCATACTAATAAGTTCACACTATTTCAGGTAAATTCGTGTGCATTTGGATTATGTAGCTTGAAGCCTAAATATATTCAGAATCATTACAATTTTGACTAACGCTAAGAATCACACAATTCGATCTAAGGTATTTAATAGTAACTTCATACCCCATTGGTACATATCAACACACTAGAGTGCTTATGTATTTATGAGACAAAATAAAGTTCCTATATTAATTCCATAAGCTTGGTAAATACCGAATACTACAACTTATAGTACAAACACTTTCTGATTTTATATAAATGTGGTTGTGGCCATACATATAATCCTTGCATGCAATAATTTATGTATAAACTTTACAACAATCATTTAACCTTGGATACGTTGCTAAATATTACCTTTGCAATGTTAATCAAACCGTTTATCAATACCTTTGTATTGGTCTTTCAATGCCTTTGTATGATCTCTAAACATAGCGTATCATAGTACCACCTTCAATGAAATGTTTTAATATATATCACTTCATTTGCATGGAGAAGTATAAAAATATCTAATAATGCTCTAAATCCTAGTTTAAAATCAGCTTTGATTTCAATTAATCAATATAATATATATGGTATAAGATACATATTATATTACATATGCTAGTGCATCCACATCCCCCTTTAATAGATCATTTTAGGATTTAATTTCAACTGTTATGGATTCTGGAATATTTGTCTTATGGTAATTTATAACCGAATCCTTCATTAAACTTATTAATTGTGTAATACCTAAATTAGGACCTACAACTCATTCATATCTTAGAAAGGCAAATTGACCCTTACGCCGGAATGTTGTAACTTGGCTCTAATATCATTCGTCACATACCTCTTGGGCACAATACTACAATTTTCTTCTATGCTCTACTCGATCCATGATGTGGACTTTTAGATTCAATTAATAAACTTATTTAATACATTAATAATCAACCCTTCGACATTTCCTATACATACCTTATGTTGGGCCTTGAAATTGTCATTCATTTCCATTAAATTTTCACTTATATTTCCATATTGTCACCTTCACTCCACCTCTATTTCATTACATTTACCTTACCATTATCATTATTGGGTCACATTTATTTTTTTCCAAACTTTATTAATTCTTAGCATTTTTAAATGAATTTATGGTTAAAAATTAGAAAATAACGTGCATATGCTTATACCTAACAAGTGAGATGATATTGTTGACATGTGTAGGTAAAAAGGAAGCTTCTAAAAGAACTTTATGTGGCCTCCCAAAATCAAATTCGAATTTGAGTGGAGAAGATCATGGGATCATAAGGATATGTGTCTCATTTCCTATTTGTATTGAAACTCTAAGAAGACATGTGTTTTATCATTTCCTATTTTGATTGTAACTCTAGAGATATAGGGAGATATTCATGGACTCTCATTAATGAGATAGTTTCTCATATTTTTATATAAATAGGGAAAGTTTTCTCCTATAAAAAAAATAGAGGAAAATAAGAGAAAGAATTATAGAATGTTTTGTAACAAGGCTTGAGATGGAATGAGATGTAAAGTGAAGAGCTATTGATGTAATGAGATTAGGAGGTGTATATTTCCATTGTGTAAAGTTGTGCTTTTATCAATAAAGAAGGTTCTTTTATATTATTGAATTTTATAATGTGAGTTTTGCGATTTGGAATGCCATTGGACAATCGAAGGGGCCCGATCAACCATGTGCTTCCTTTGTAAATTTGTAAGATTAGTTAGTTTGTTTTACTTTGATTCATCCAAATAGTTTAGCTTTCCATTGCAAATGTTATTTTATTTTTCAAATGTATATTTACCTCACTATGTAATTTTATGTTTCCTAAGAGCATCTCAAGAAAGTAGTGTTTTATCTATTTTCTGAAATTGGATTGCTTGAAGCATTAGAGCATACAGTGACTTAGTTTTCTTTCACATGTCTTTACAATGCTTTCTGAAATTCAGCTTTACATTCACTGTTTAACCCTATTTTTTCCAAAAGGCTTCTCAAGAAGGTAGCATTCAACTATTTTCCAATATTGGTTGCTTGAGGCATTTAAAATAAGCAGTGATTTAGTTTATTTCCTTATGATTTTGTCATGCTTTTTTGATCTGATAATCACCCTATGAGTGACACCAATTAAGATTTATTAAACATAGGTATTACAAACTCATGTGCTGGTGTGTGTTCTGTGTTATTGAAGCAATGGATCAATCAGATTGCCAATACACAGACAATAAAATGGAAAGACAACAGAGAAATACAGTAAGAAAAAACAAAGACACAAGAATTTTAATAAGGAGTTCACCCTATTCTCCAGGGCTACATTTCTAGTCCAGCTTTCAGTGGTGGTGTTGTTTTATTTTGCCTTTAAGAAGAGAATTACAATACAGGGACTCAATGTGACTTCTCCTGAAGTAGGTTTTGCTTGGCAGGGTGGTTCTTGGATTCCCTAAGCCACTAGAGTACATAGACTCTTTTTCTTCCTACTAGCTCTGTGATCTTCCGATCTGTAGTGGCATGAGCGCAGTATGGTGCTCAGCCCAGACAAATTCCTCTATGGGATGGCTTGAATCTCTCAAGCTCTTTGGTGCTCGATGCTACTGCTAGTCAGCTCTACCCTCTGTCTCTTCCTGCTCTTGCTTTACTATCTTCTTTCTTTATGTATTCTGTCCTCCTCTCAAGATTCTGGTATGTTTTCTTCTCTCCAACTATTCTCCGACTTGACTGTGTATTTTTTTCCTCTGTTCATGGCTTTTAGCCATTCGTTCCCATGCATGTTCGGTTCCTCTTCCACCTTTGTCGATTCATCTTCTGCAGCTGCGCTTGGAGTTCCCTGCTCGGCGTCATCATGAATGCTCAGGGAGTGGCCACCTGTCCTCCTCTAAATAGTGTTAGCCTACTTCACCAGTTCGTTTCTTCAGTTATGTCGTGGATGAAGTCTTTCCTCCACCGTGACGGTCAAATGGACTCCAAATCCTTCTAAAATGTGGCTCATTTTTTCATCGATTTTGCTTCCCCCCGTCAAGCTCGATCTCATCCATCAAATCTAGGGCCTCCAGATTCGACGCCATACACACATATCGTGCGGTTGACTTGCTCGACCGATAACGCATGATCAACGATGATTTTCTCTCACCTCCTCTTACCACGCATTGATCATTGAGTGGGATCGCTCTGCTTCCATCCAAAACTACTTACCATTTGAGGGCACCCGGATCAATACTGCTAATTTCTAGAGCGTGGGTCCCACCTTTGTCCTTTTACCGTTGTTCACCTTTTCCACCTACGGTTCTCTAGTTCAGCATCCATCCGTCTGCTCGAGCTTCCTCCATTTCGGCCCTGTTCGCTCAGCGATGCATGATTACTGCTAATCGCGCATCAAAATCCACCTCCTTTTCCTGATCTGGGGTTCCCAGCGGCTACTTTTACCTCCTGCACAATCTCCATGGGCCTTGGTCAGTGCACTTTGACCGAGGTCCTCATCGTTCCACGCTGGTTACCATTTCCACTAGTTCAGGGGTGTTTTTTATCGCTGTTTTGGATTTTTTAGATATTTTTCACGACGAGATACAGTCATGGTTCTTTGACAGTCTTTTATGGATCCAATTTGGATCACGACCTTCCCACTGAAAAAGCTTTTGGACCACCAAAAGTTGGTTTTCTTTCAAGCATTGACTAAGTGAGGATACTGTTGTGTCACTTGTCTAATCACAATCCACTTTGCACTACTCGGCTTCGAACCTTTGAGTCCAATTCTGAGGTACTCAACATCTCCTCTACGTGTCGTCCTCAGCTTCATGTCCAAGATTGTGTCTTCCTACAATTCATTAAGATATTCAGGTAGCAAGTCATCAATAGAAGGAAATTGACTTTGTTCTTTAGGATCCTCAATCATTGAGGGTTCAAACAATCTCAAGCAATCTACATTTATGACTGAGTAGATGTGCATGTAAGCTGGTAGATCAAGGTGAAAAACATTTTCACCAATCTTTTCAAGTATCCTAAAAGGTTCATACCTAATATGATTTAGGTTTCTACCTTCACCTTGCTTCTTGTCCTTGCTGATATATAGCTAGACCTGGTCTCCAAATTGAAAACTATGCTCCATCTGGTGCTTGTCATTCCTAGCCTTGTATTTTGCTTAGCTCTTTTCCAGTTGTTCCTATATTGCTTAGTGGATCTCCTGGATCTGTTCAATGAACCTAATTTCCTTGTCCACATCACTATGTCCATCAACTGTGGTATCTTTACCAAAGACAAAATCCAAAGGAGACCTTGGTATGAAACCAAAATAGGTCTCAAAAGGAGATCTCTGTGTAGAAGAGTGTTTTGCTCTGTTGTAAGCATGCTGCACATAACACAAATGTTCATCTCAAAACTTAGGATGTTTGATGCAATATTCCCTGAGTAACTGGATCATTGTCCGGTTAACTACTTCTGTCTAGCCCTCGGTTTGTGGATGAAAAGTTGTGCTTTTCTTCAGTTGGGTGTCTATCAATTCCCACAGACTCGACCAGAACTTCCCCACAAATTGGGTGTCTCGATTAGATACAATAGAAGCGGGTAATCCAAAATGAACCCATACATGTTCAAAGAATAATTTTGTTGTTTGTTCAGATGTAATCTATTTATTACAAGGTATCAAAATACACATTTTGCTGAACCTATCCACAACGACATATAGATAATCATGACCTTTCCTAGATTTATGCAATCCTCCAACAAAATCCATGGAAACACTTTCCCAAGGGTGAGAAGGAACTGGTAAAGGAGTGTACAAGCCTAGTTTTCTATTGTTGGGCTTGCTTTTAGCACACATAGTACATCCTCTTACATATCTAGAAACTATCTCATTCATTTTCAGCCAATAAAAAAATATTTGTAGTTGTGAAACTGTTTTACTTACCCCAAAGTGACTTGATATCAGAGAAGTGTGTGCCTCACTAATTATCTTTACTCTCTTGGTTTGTGGAATGCAGTGTTTCCCACAATGATATAAGAGTTGGTCTTTCACATGATAGTCCAATTCTTCTACCTTTCTTCCTTGACTCAAAGTTGCATATACATCTTTAAAGTCTATATCTTGAGCATATTGTTCTATGTAGCTTTCATGTAGCACAGAGTTATGCTTAAGTATAGTAGATGCATTTATAATGGGTCTAGATAACATGTTTGCAACTTTGTTGTGTATGCCCTTTTTATATCCAATGACTAAATGAAATTGTTGTAGAAAACCCACCTATCTATAATTTCTTGATTGCTACAACTTAGTTTGGGAGTGTACATATTGAAGTAGTTGATGATCAGTATGTATCACTGTTTCTTTACCCATTAAGTAATGTTTCCACTTTTTTCACACTCTGAACTAATGCATACAATTCTTTATCATATGTAGGATAGTTAGCTACTGTAGGATTAAAAGTCTCAGAATGATAACATATGGGTTTACCATGCTGTGTCAACACTGCTCCCATGGCATAGTCACTGGCATCTATTTGGATTTCAAATGGTCTTTGTAGGTTAGGCAGTGCTAATACAAGTGTTATACTGATCCTTTCTTTCAAGGTGTCGAAGGCTTTTTCATGTTTTCCTCCCCACTGAAACACCTTGCTCAATCTTGTCAAAGCATGTAAGCGAGCTGTAATTGAGGAAAAATTAGAGATGAACTTCCTCCAATATTTTGCTGCTCCTAAGAAGCTTCTCACTTCTGTAGCAGACTTGGGTTCAGGCTAGTTTACAATGACTGCCACTTTAGAGGGATATATTTTCAATTCACCACCCCCTTTTTCCAAATTCACATTTTGAGAGTTTAACATAAATTTTTTCTATTTTCAAAACATCTAATGTCTGCTTAACATGCTTTAAGTGTTCTTCCCACATTTTAATAAAAATCAAAATGTCATCCAGATACACAATAACAAAATCATCAGGAAAAGGCCTAAGTACATCATTCATTAATCTCATGAAAGTAGCAGAAGCATTGGTCAAGCCAAAAGGCATAACCAGCCACTCATACAATCCATGCTTTGTTTTGAAAGTAGTCTTCCATGCATCTTGCTCTGCAACTCTAACCTGATGGTATCCACTATGCAAGTCCATCTTGGTGAAATAAACAGCTTCCTTCAATTGATCTAAAAGATCATCTATGCGAGGAAGGGGATAACGATTTTTTATTGTTATCTTATTCAGTGCTCGGTAGTCAATGCACATTCTCCACAAGCCATCTTTATTTCTCACCAAAACGATTGATGACCAACATGGTGATGTGCTAGGCCTGATGAATCCCTTCTCAAGCAACTCCTGCACTGGCTTTTTGATTTCAACATTCTCTAAAGAAGACAACCTGCACATCCCAATGTTAGGTAATGGAACATCTTGCTGCAAAATAATATCATGTACTATTTCCTTTTTGGGTGGCAGACCTTTAGGTTCCTGAAACAGGACCTCATACTCTGAAACAATGGTTTCTATATCATCTTGCTACTGAGCATTACAACCCTCAAATACTTGGTTTTATCAGGTTTCTTTTCCTTTACAACCATTAGTAAGAATTGTTTGCATGAATTTATCATTCTTTTCATTTGCCCAGAATTTATGAGAGTATAATTATTCTTGAGCTTGTGAGCTCTTACAAAGTATTCGATTCCATCTTTAACAAGTACATACTTGTTCTCAGCTCTATAGAAAATAGCCTTTCTATCATACAAGTAAGGACTTCCTAAAACAATTCCACATATATCCAAAGGGATTATGTCTAACTCAACCTCATCTACAAATGCTGACCCAAAAAAAAAACTTGAGTTTGCACTGTCTGGTCACTAGTAGTTGTGCTTTATCATTCAACCATCCTAGTGGGTATGGTTTCTTGTGAGGTGTAGTTGATAATCCCAATTTCTTTACAATTGCTTCAGAAATAAATTTACTTGTGAGAAACTATCAAACAAAGTATCAATCTTTTGATGTTTGTAAATAACTCAAATATGAAAAAGCTCATGTCTTTTTCTCTCATGTTTTTCATCAATAACAGATTGAGCAGAATTACTAGTATATGCTTCAGAATTCTTACCTTTTATCCCTATGGCTGTAATGATTGTTTCATCTCCCAAGTCTGACCCCAAATCTTTCTGAATCACTGTAGCAGTCTTCTTCTTCTTGCACTCAGACTTCTTAGGTCTTAGCTGTAGATGCAGAATCCAATAGTGCTCATCATCATGCCCCTCCTTTTTACAGTGAGTGCATGAAGATTTGCCTCTCTATTTAGTGTGAGCCTTCCTTGCTTTCCACTTCTACTTTCTTTTCTCCTCACTCTTGCTTACAGTGGGTGAGGATGGTCCCCCAACTTCTGGATTTCCATTCTTTCTTCTAGCTTCTAGATGAGTAGTTTGTATAGATACCTCATCTATACTAATGAGATTAAACATGAGGATGGTATGCATCATGTAGCTATGTAGACCACCAATGTACTTCAAAACAATCTCTGGTGAGTCTAATGAGATACCCAACATCAATGTTCTCTTTCTGAACTCTTGAGTATACCCTTACACAGTTTTCCCTTTCCACTGTCGTAGAGTTTGCCAACTCATCATGGCTTGTTGCATTTAGGCCAATGGATAGAACTACTTTTTGATTGCAGTAACACATTCACTCAAGACAGAGATGGTCTTGCCATGTTTCTTCATATCAGCTTGGGTTCTGCCTTCCCACCAAACCAAGGTAGTGCCTCCTAGGTGTAGGCTTGCCAAATGAATTTTGTTGGCATTATGAGACAAGTGTTGTCCTTGATGGAAAATCACACAGATGACAGATCATAGTGCAGCAGGTCAGCAGCAAGGATTTAATGATCAGATTACAAGAATGAAGAGAAAATATATATACGCATGTTCATTTTGACGAAGCCGCGTATATACACAGGTTGGACGTTCCCAAAGTGCGTATGCATATACACGCACTTTCATGCAAGGAAAAGCGCGTATATGTTGGAGAAATTACTTTTGGTCCATGGCAATTAGTCCTTGGTATTTGAACCTATCATTTTGGACCGTAGTATCTCGTCAGATGTGTTGATCACTAGTATTGGGTCCATGGTATTGGTTTGTTATGGTTTTGGACCATGGTATTGAGCAAGGCCTAAGACTATAAAAGGAGAAGAAGATCATTAGGCAATTGTATGGAAAAATACTTGAATATCTGATATAGCATGAGATCCAGTATGCAGGATATGGGTTATGATGCATTGCTTGATCTAAGCTAAGGAGGGATCTCACCGGTTGATGGAGAATAAGATCTAAGGATAGATCGGGATCAAATGGTTTGAAATGAACTATCTCTATATGGTTGATTATGCTTGTTCTAGATTTGTATACTGACACATGTAATGTTCTAAACTAGGTATAACTTAAGTTTGAAATCGCTACAAGTCATGATTGAATATTTATAGATCTGTACGTGGGTTGGCTTTGGTAAAAGCATGTATGTATGCGGGTTTGGTTTGTCCAAGTAGCGTATACCATTTGAGCTATGATGTTTGAAGTTACAGGTGGTTTTGGTTGTTGATGAGTTATGATGACTGTTTACTGGTATCAGTATTTTGCATATTCAGATTGATAGAGTATGTTTAGCTTCAGTTTTGATGGATGAGATCGATAATGAATCAGGAGTAGATTGACTTATCTTTATGTGATCGGATGAACTGGATCTGGGTGCTAACATACATATTATCCTTGTACATATAATGATCTAAATATGTTTGAAGTCAGGAAGTGCAACAAAGTTATAAACAAGTAATTAATGTCATATACGCTGGTTCGCCTTGGTGAAGTTTCGTATACACGCTGGTTCGGCACTGCCAAGTAGTGTATGCACTTTAATGCATGATTTTTTATGATACAGTTGGTTCTGAATAGTGTTGCAGAGTTCAGGGTTCTGCTTTATGTTCTGGTGACTGTTTTTTGTTGACAGGGTTTCATTAATTCAGTATTGGGTGATTCAGAGATTGATAATGCAAGTATTGGTTGATTGTGTGCTTCAATGATATTGATGGGTGCAGTATAAAAATTGGATGAAACGTGACCTTTAGATTATAGAGTTGCGCTTCAGTGTATCCAGTCTAAAAATTGATTAAGCATGGTACCTAGGGGAAGAAAGAGAATGTTGTAGCCTTCTACAGGTAGAAACCTGTGTATTGGTATAAGTCTGCACCAGTACAAAACTATTGTAAAAAGAATTTCTTATTAAAGAAGATTGAGACAGCTTGCAACAGGTGGTTTTCACCCACATTGGGTTTCCACCTTATATCATGGTGTTCATGTGTGCCTCTTTTGTGTGATGATCTATTCTATTTTATTGCTTCTGTCTACTGTTCATATGGTCAATGAAGTTCTGATGCATTATCTAAAGATTAACATATAATGGATTATCTGAATCTTAAGTATTCTGGATATACGCTAGGTGCATTAGACAGTCGCGTATACACGCAGATTCTCTTAACTGAAGTAGCGTATATGTATCTAAGTATGGAAATGAAAAAGTTTTACTAATTTGATAATACTGATTCACCCCCACCTCTCAGTATTATTTCCAACAAATTTTTCTCTTGTCTGAGTTGATGTTCTGCACTTTGCAATACACATCAATTTGTCTAATCCAATTGTCCAACTTTTCAGCATTTAGCTCTCCATCATATATAGGCAAATCAAATTTAAC
>APFE031199936.1:26808-56988 GCA_000404065.3 Pinus taeda
ATGAATCTTCATCCTTATGCTTTCTAAAGTCCCTATACATTTCTTCTACCATAGACTTTATAGCTAGGAAACTCTCTATGAATTGAGGGTCTGGCCCCATAAAACCTTCCTCTAACATTGTCTTCTGAGAATAGACTCTCCCAATTTTAGGATTAGTTTCGACCAACTCTCCTTCTGCTAATTTGAGCTTTGATCTAGTGAGCATTAAACAGCTAAAACAACACAACTTTTTCTAACCTTACAGCCTAGAGCTCTGATACCACTTGATTTGATAATCACCCTATGAGTGACATCAGTTAAGATTTATTAAACAATGGTATTACAAACTCATGTGCTAGTGTGTGTTCTGTGTTATTGAAGCAATGGATCGATCAGATTGCCAATACACAAACAATAAAATGGAAAGATAGCAGAGAAATACAGTAAGAAAACACAAAGACACAATAATTTTAATAAGGAGTTCACCCTATTCTCCAGGGCTACATCTCCAGTCCAGCTTTCAGTGGTGGCCTTGTTTTATTCTGCATTTAAGTAGAGAATTACAATACAGGGACATAATGTGAGTTCTCCTGAAGCAGGTTATGCTTGGTAGGGTAGTTCTTGAATTCTCCAAGCCACTGGAGTACACAGACTCTTTTTGTTCCTACCAGCTCTGTGACCTTCTGGTCTACAGTGCCTCGAGCCCAGTATGGTGCTTAGCCTAGACAGATTCCTCTATGGGATGGCTTGAATCTCTCAAGCTCTTTGGTGCTCGATGCTATTGCTAGTCAGCGCAGCCCTCTCTCTCTTCCTGCTCTTGCTTTACTATCTTCTTTCTCTGTGTATTTTGTCCTCCTCTCGGGATTCTGGTCTTTTTCTGTTTCTCCGACTGTTCTTCAACTTGACTGTGTATTTTTTTCCTCTGTTCATGGCTTTTAGCCATTCATTCCCATGCCTATTCCATTCCTCTTCCACCTCTGTCAATTCACCTTTTGCAACTGTGCTAGGAGTTCCCTGTTCGGCGTCATCATGAATGCTCAGGGAGTGGCCATCTGTCCTCCTCTAAATAGCACCAGCCTACTTCGTCGGCTCGTTTCTTTAGTTATGCCATGGATGAAGTCTTTCCTCCACCATGGCAGTCAAATGGACTCTAAATCCTTCTAAAACGTGGCTCATTCTTTCATCGATTCCACTTCCCCCCGTTGGGCTCGATCTTAGCTATCTGATCTGGGGCCTCCAGATCTGATACCATATGCATGTCCCACATGGTTGACTTGCTCGACCGATAACGCGCGATCAATGGTGGTTTTCTCTCACATCTGCTTGCCACGCGTCGATCGTTGAGTGGGATCGCTCCACTTCCATCCAAAACTGCTTACTGTTTGAGGGCGTCCCAATCAATACCATCGGTTTCCAGAGCACGGGTCTCACCTTTGTCCTTTTAGCGTTGTTTTCCTTTTCTTCCCATAGTTCTCTAGTTCGCCATGCATCGTGTGCTCAGGCTTCCTCCATTTTGGCCTTGTTCGCCGATCGGTGCATGATTAGCACTAAGTGCGCATCAAAATCCACCCCCTTTTCCCGATCCAAGGCTCCCAGGGGTTACTTTGACCTCCTGCATAGTCTCCGTGGGCCTTGGTCAGCGTGCTTTGACCAAGGTCCTCGTCATTCCACGTTGGCTGCCATTGCCACTGGTTTAGGGGTGTTTTTGATCACTGTTTTGGAATTTTTAGAGATTTGTCTCGACCAGATATAGTCATAGTTCTTTAACAGTATTTTATTGATCCAATTCATATCATTTTTAGATTAAGCTTTCATCTATTGTGTAATCTCATGATCAGAAAGTCCAAGAAGGTAGCTCTTCCAATTTGGGTTGCCTAAGAGGCATTAGATCACATAGCAGCTTCAAGTTTTCCTTTCCATGCTTTTATGATGCTTTCTTATATCATATATAATGTATACTCAGTTGCTTAAGTCATTTCAAGAATATGATTTCGACATCTTCCTATATTGAATGTTCGCAATAGTATTTGAGCATGCAGTAGATAATAATTGTTTTTATATTGCTTGCTTTCATTTCATAGAATAGGATTAGTTTTATTTTTGATCAAGAGTTTTCAAGGATAGGATAAGAAGTGATTTCATTTTCATCTTATCAATTAATACAATTGTATCTAGAATAATGCTTTTCTTTTCATAGACACAGTGCCGACCTAGATTAGAATAACCATTCAAGTTTTGATTTGATTTTATGCAAATTAAGTTAGTTGAAGTACATTTCCTTTTCATCTTTCTTAGAAATTAGTTTTTATATTAAACATCCATTAGACTTAGTTGATCATTGACACTTACATCCATTAAAATAATTAGGCATAAAAGACAAAACCCTTAAAACAATACAAAAACATACTCAATGAAGTAAGAAACAAGGTTAACTAAGCACATATTGTGCACCACACTTCATCAGTTTACTAACCCTGATCGATAATTTATGTTAGCAATTTAAGACATTAAATTGACTTAACACCTTACAACTCAGAGGAAAGAATGAATCATTGGCATTCAACATGATAATATTATGCATTTGGATTTCAGTCCTTTGATGACTCCACTCAAGCATTAATGGAAATGTTAGCGTAAATATATTGTAGCTAGCATTTCCTTATATCATGGTTACAGTCCTATAGGCATAGTCGAAATATTTTTGACATATATCTTATGGAATATGAATCATTGTGAATAAATAACTAAAACGAGCCTCAGTGGATGTAATCCACCCCCCACTCCCCCATGATGGACAATGGATATCATAGATAACCAGAACCACATGTTATACATTTTCAATCTTAAAAACATAATTATTCATCATACATAATAGTCTCATGCATAAATATTCACCATCTTAAAAACCAAGATAGCACATAAATTTAAAGTTGTATTGTGTTCCTTCACTAAATTTAATTGTGATTAAGTTTAGATTCAATAGTTATTCCATGCATCCATATATAATCATCTCATAAATTAAATTAACACATGTCATTCTATTCATGCACGATGGTCACATGCAAATTCTATCATTAGTCACATGTTCCATATAGCTCCTTGACCTGATATTAATCATTACCTACTATGCTCCCATCACTAAATCTACACTTGGATTCAATAGTGGTCACATGCATGAAAATTCAGTCATCCTCATAGATAAATATAAGGCGTACAAATATATACATATGCTGAGAGATTCAAAAACATAAAAATTAAGGAGCAAACATACAATCCATCCCATGCAAGTGACTGGGACAAGAGAAATTGGAAAGAATGTCACTTGGAGAATCGAGCACCACCAGCCAACCTAGAATGGATTCCTCCAGTTCAACCCGAAGCTGAGATTTCTTGTCATGGATCAATTTCCTCTGTTGATCACTTCAATGGGTATTTAATACCCTTTTTCATTATATGGTTTCCATTAGCAACATCCCTCTTTTATGGATCTTTTTTATCCATTTGCCTAGGATTTTCCCAGAAACGCTTGCCTTTATCTCCCACAAGTATTTTCCTTATAAAAGTTTTCCTATATCTCCCGCAAGGCTTTTATGTTTTTTCTTGACTTAGCATCTTTATCTAGCTAATTAACTTAATGGATATTTATCTCCAAATCCATTAAGCATATCTAGAATTTTATCTAGAATTTTTATCATTAAAGAATTATCCATTCCCATTCACCAATGAGATTTGGCAAGAATCTCATCTCTTGGTGTCTTGCTTTTCCAAGTGATTAAATTAAATTATTTAACAATAAATTATTTACTTTCATTGTTACATATCAGAATTAGCTTTTCTTAGCTTAGGTCAATAGACTATTACAATCAATAAAGAGGTGTTACATTCTAGTTCATGAAAAATGTTATTTCATTTTCATGCATATGTTCCAATGATAAGTCATCATGCACCATTACTAACTTGAAGTCAATCACACATATTTTTATGGTAAAAGAAATCAATAATGCGAAGTAACTCAAAATCCCATCCACATTCGGTTTAATAATGATAATGAAGACACCACAATTCTATAACATATTGGACCTAACTTATTAGGTTTAGTATGTAGTGTCACCAACAATATTCATAAAGGATGAAAATGTAATATTTTGCTAGATGTATGATGTATACTGAATCATTCATATTAAAACCATATTTGAGTTATCAACTTGTAGAATTACATTTTCATGTCTAACGTTTAAGCGATTAGTGTAATTCAACAACATCTAGATGTTGCTAGTTCTATAATTAGGTTGGTAGAACATAAATAAGTTAATTCATCTCATGGATTTCAATACATTATTAAACTATTGAATAATAATGGTTTCTTTCATCCCACCAGTTATCATTTATGTGCCTTCATATGAAATTTCAGAACCCTTTTCATTTTTGCTCTTATTTTTGACATAACAATGCATTTCTATTTATCAAACACTATTGATATCATGATCTAATTTCTTGTAAAACAATAAAATATTTATAGTCATGCTTATGCATAGTTAAAAAATATCCACTTCCATAGCCATCATAGTTTCTTGCATATTGATGCAGTTTGGGTTACCCCAACTACCAATAAACCAAGGCTACTCCAAAAGCAACTCTATATTTAAATCCGATTCAATAGTATTTCATGAAACATTTACATTATGCAACAAATATAAGAGTATGAATCTATTTTGGTAAATTCCATGACACATTTTCCACTCTTTTACTCACCTCCTCCAACTACATATGTGTCCATTTAACAAATGGTGCAATGGGAAGACAAAGCAAGAATTTAAAGTCGAACACATAATCCTCCAAATTCCCTGTGAAGTTGCTATGAAATTATTTTGTAGTGCAGTTAAAAATTTTGTAGGCATTGTGAAATGATTTCATGCCCCAAAAAAAAAACGATATTATGGTTTCGGGAAGGTAAAACGACTCAACTCTCTCCAAAATCAATTTTCGCTCCCTTAACATTCTTTTGAACACTACAAATGAATTACCTTACCTCTCTTCATGAGGATTTCCAACACTAACTCAAATTTATCATACATAAAACAAACCTGAAAGGGTTTTGACAAAATTCAAATAGGGTTATTTGTTTTGTTTTTGTAACAACACTCAAATCCTTGTAATGTCATGGAATCACTATTCCATAACATACAACATTCCTCCACATGGATTTGAAATGAGCACAACAAGAACCCAACATGAAAAATTTCAAAAACACAATTATTGTAGCCACAAGATAAGGTCTTCGATAGAATAACCTATTTTTTAGAGATGTAACATTCATCGAAGTAGGATATTCAACCAATTTATCTTTTCACTTCAACAAGTATTCCATATATTCTTTCCCTCTAGTCTTCTTTGCAATCATTGTGTCCAAAATCATTTCAGCTTCGCATGTCTTTTCCAATGAATCTACTGTTAATTCATCCTGGATTCCATATCGTATATTGGTTCTTGCCATTTTATTTACTATCTTGATGTTTCCTTACTATTTATTGCACCCTTCTAGGATCCCAAATATTCATTTGTTGCCTTATCATCTTACATGCAAACACATTTTCAACCTGTTCTACTTTATTATCGGTTCCTTGTTTCGTCTCAGCATCAATTTTAATATATAAATTTTTCCTTTGTTGGTACACATCCCTACTATCCATACCTTGTCTCATTTCTACATACAATGTTTGTATAGCTCCTATTATTTCTTTACCATATTCATGCTTTAGAATTTCTTCTCCATCATAGGATTCATGGTTTTCATATCTTTGAGAATAAGCTATCAAAATAGGTTCTTTATCGTACATTATTACATCAGCTAAGTCTTTATGTGGAACAATAATATAAATCCTTCGTCTCTGTCGTCCATTATCAATCTTCAAAATACAGAATTGTTCAAACTTGGTAATACATTTCTCAAAACTTTCCTCAGAATCATAGGTTGTCTCTTTCATTTTTTCAAATTCATCTTCTAATTCAATTCTTGGCTTAAATTTGTTGTCTTCAAGGTACTACATGCCTTCTCTTGTCACAAAATTTAAATAATCCTCATTTAATTCTGGTTTATTTCTTTCCTTTACAACTTGTTAGTTGTAGCTTGTGCTTTCATCTTCATTGTCGCCATCACAATCATCTCATTTTTCAATTCTGATTTTTCATTCTAAATATGTAATCCTTGGTTCATTATCCTCTCTTCCAAGAATTTTAGCTCATCATACAATTCAGAAAAAAATTCTTGAATTTTATTTATAACCTCTATGCAATATCCATCACATGGATCTTCTTCCAACCATTCCTCTAAAAACTCTACCTCTTCATTTCTTCTTGTTTTCCATGGTGTAAAATTATCATTTACAATTTCAAACAATTGAAACCTCTTTAAACATGTCTTCATGAGGTATTTCCTCATCCCGAGTTCTTGTATAATTTCTATGACACAATGTTGTTCCTTCACCTTCTATATTTGTAAAATTGTTGGTAAATGATGATGTTTCACCTTCATTTATAACAGAAACTAAACTTTGTTTCACTATGGCTTCTTCACAATTTCCATACATATAGCAGTTATGATTTTTTAAATCACAAATTATGGAATTTCTGCTACTATCAACATCATCATATACTTCTCCATATGTTTCATAATATCTCAATTTTGGTCCTTTGTTGAATATTCCTTTGTTATTAAAGGTTTCCTGTCATTCTGATCATTGTAATAAGTTTTCTTGTCTTCAGGTTTAATTCTTCTGTCAACTTCCGTATCAAATTCAAAATCACTAAAACCATGTTCAAAGTACCCCTCAATGTCAACCATTTCCTCACAAAATTTCAATTCCTCATCAAAATGTACAATAACATTTTCAAATTGTTGATCTTCACCTCCAAACAGACATAAATTGTTAGATTTAAAAGCACGGGGTTTTTTACTTGATGTCTCTGCTATTACATCTTGTTGTTGATATGAACTACTCTCATAGTTCACCAAGTTGTCAATGAAATCCTCTTTAATTTCTCTTATTTCCTCTTCATCAAAGAACAATCCTTATTCAAATTTACATATAAAAAAAATCCATTTCACATTTAGCGACTCTAAGTTCTTTGTGTGTAGTTTTCTTTCGGAGTTCTCGCATCCTTGATTGTTTGAATTGACGTTTCGAGCCATCCGTTATGGCTCATCATTAGGATAGATCAGTAATTGTCTAAGATAGATCTCATTGGATAGAATAAATAGGGTTAAGGGATGCAAAGGGGTTGGAAGCCGATCTTAACATTTTGATTATTTGTTTACTATATATACATACACACACACACAGATATATAATATATATATATATATATATATATATAATATATATATATATATATATATATATTATAATTATTTCTTTATATTTTTAATTATTCTAAGTTCTTCTTCCAATTTTACATACTTCTTTTATCTCATCTCCTTTGCAAGGAATTCCATGTCACCTTCTTCTTGCTCATTATCCAACCATAAATCTAGTCATCTTGACTTTCTTGTAGTAATTGTTTCACATGAGTTTATCTCTTAACTCAACCATATCCTTCTCAAATTCTTCATCACTCGTTCCTTTGAGTTCAAGTACATTTTCCCTTTTCTTGTTATGCTTGTGGATTTTTTTTGAACCCATACTATGACTAATAACACTCAACTTCATATATTCCTCTTGAAAACTCTCCTTTTCCACTAGTGAGCTACAATAAGCCCTTCTTTTCTCTGTAACAAGTCTACTAATTTTCATCCATACCAAGTCATCCTCCTGGTAACTTCTCTACTCTAGGTTCTTTGTAGTAGAACCTCTTCTTGAGAACTCTTGATCCTCAGATTTCAAAGTTGTTGGTTGTTTCTCTTCAACTGCTCAATCTTGTTAGTTTTCAACAAATTTATTTTGTTGTTGGGTTTTGTCACCATTTCTTCATCTAAGATATTTTCGCACTCCTTCTTCCTACTATAAGGTTCTTACTCTCCTTGACCTGCAAATTTAATTCTCTATCCAAGTCAATGAATAAAATAAAAATGTTCATTAATCAGATTTCATTAAACTTGATCTTTTGCATGTTTTCAAATTCCAAATGACCTATGTCATTTCTAAAGTTTCATCCTTCATTTGTCTTCAAAATTTATTTCCACTTTCCACATAAAAATGTTTAAAAGTCCATTTCCTCTTGAAAAAAACACTTTGTTATATTTTGTCATGTCTATCCAAGTCTGCTTCTAATAACCTACATAACCTTACCTAAAAATACATCAAAGTATCCTATCCATCCTATCAATATTATTCGAAAGGATGTTCTCAAAATAATCATCACTCTGTCAATTTAAATTATGTTCAAGTTATTTGTTTGCTCACAATTTAATTCTAATACTTTCACAACATCCCATTCAAAAGGCCTTCATACACAATCAACATTTGGACTTTAATTTCAATCTTCTTAATGAACACTTAATGCATTTCAACTAAGATTCAATCCAAATTTGAGATTAGTCAGGGTATAATCTATTTGACTCATGAAATATGCTTTATAGCAATATAGGATTTCAACATTTGCATTATAATTTTATGACAAACACCATAAAATTCCTTCTCAAATAAAATTTGTTTCACCTCACAAGTTCTTTCCTAAATTTGTTTATCTACTAGCTCTCATCTCCAATTTAAAACGAAAGATTATATTCTACCATCCTTCAATAAATTACAACAATCTATCTAAATTTGAATACAAATTCATTCAACCTTTCCCTTAATGACTTTCGACACCATCGCAAGTCACCTCTTTCAACTTGCTACCCCTGACCTTCATGTAAATTGAAAAACAATTTCAAATCAAATCACATATACATAACTTGCCTCTTTTCATTGTCAAACTATCTTCAAACCTAGAAATTCCATCTATACATGGATAAATGCTTTTTGACATGCAATCATCTCCATTATCACTTCATTTCACTTTGAATTATATTTTAACTCTCCAATACATTCTCTATTATTATGACTCCATCACCAAAGAGTGAACATTCTCTTATATTCGCCAAAATACATATTTTCTCTGATATCACTTGATGCAGTCTGGGTTGTCTCGACTACCAATATCGACTGATAAAAAACTCGATATTTAAACATAATGTAACAATTTTTTACGAAACATTTACGTTGTGCAGTCAATAGAGGAGTATGAATTTAATTTGATAAATGTCATCATATGTTTTCCACTCACTTTCCACTATTTTCCCCACCTCCTCCAATTATATATGTGTCCATTTCACAAATGGTGCAACAAGCAGGCTAAACGGGCATTTAAACTGAACATGCAACCCTCCCAATTCCCTATGAAGTCGCTATGAAATGATTTTGTAGCGCAATTAAAAATATTGTAGGTGTCAAAGCATCTACTGATTCTGGAAAATGGCGGACAGGGGCAACTAGGGTTAGGGTATCGAGCCCGGTGAACTTCAGAGTTTTGGGGTTGCGAACTTGGTGAAAGGAACTTGTTACCTGGACCTAGGACAACAAGGAATGGAGGTCGTTACTGTTTAATGAACCTTTCGTGACTTGCTCAAGTATTTTCATAGCTATTTGTAGTTTCACCCAGTTAAGTATTATTTGTTTTCCCCTAGACAGTTTTTGGTCCCCCACTGACATACCTGCATGTAGCTGTCAGCTCAGTTTTTTGACAGTTATGGAGGTCAAAGACGTATTTTTTGCGGGAACTTCAAGGAACCTGCCGATTTGGGCATAGACCGGGTCCACTTTGGATGAATATTTTTCATTTGAACAAGACCTTGCTATAGAGGTTGATGCCCTACCCTCCCTCTCGCGGAAAAATATACCCTCCATCGTGATTGCTACAGAAGCTGTGGCTATACAGGAATACACAGGCCTTGCTCAACTCATGAAACCCTTAGCGAAGGTCATTGGTGGTAGAGTGTTGGAATCTCAAACCCTTGGGCCAGTTTCAGTTTCGAACTTTGTGGGGTTTGGAGCAAACAAACCCTTGAAGGGGCATACACCAACACAAGAAGGTCGAACGCCTACTCTATCTGCTTGTTCAGACTCGGGAAACCCTCCCCAAGGCAATTTCACAGGGATTGGCATTTTTCAGGGTATTTCGACAACCTTAGGGCTAAAGAGCCACTTGCAGGGAGTGAATCAGCCACACTTGTGAATGCTCAGGAGGATAGGGTGGCAGCCGAAATGCGCAACAAAATATCAGGGAATACAAAAAGGAAATAGTGACTCCCTCATAGCAGCAACAATTTTTTTCTTAAGTTGGCCGAGAACACCCCCTTCTGTGAAGAAATGGGCTCAGCAGAAAAGGTTATGGTTGGGCGGGTTAGAGGTAGACACTACAACGTTGAGCGACTACAGAAATGGACGATGGAAGTCTGGGGTCACCATCTGTTGTAAGCCCCTTGAGTACAAACATTTGTGAGGGGATAGTTTGCACTGCATTTCAAAATCCTTGCTCATACTAATTAGGTCCTCTCGACCATATGGCACATTGATCATGCTCCAGTCCTCCTCTGAAGGTGGACTCCAATGTTTGATCCTATGATGTAAAGGGCAGGGGCTAGACCGATATGGGTTCGCCTTCGATGTCTTCCCTATCACTTTTGGACAAAGTAGATATTTAGACAAATTGGGGATGCCATGGGCTCGTACCTTACTCATGATGATTCCTATATCTTGACTGGGAGAATGGCTTATGCCAGAATATTGGTTCACATGGACCTCACAGATGGGCTTATTGAGTATATCAACATACAGTGGAGGGATGTCGCGAGGAAACAAATGTTGGATTATGAGGGGGTACCATTCAGATGTAGATGCTGCCACAAGGTGGGGCACCTCTTCAAATATTGCCCACTGAACAAGTGGAATAGCAGGAAGTCAGTGAGAAATCCTGCCCAGGTATTTCATGAATAGGAAGCTCTATCACAAGAGGACTGGCTATGGAGGTACAACCTCGTGCATTAGAGGATTTACACAGAATTGCTACACCTCAGTCTGGAGGAACTGGTACTTTTTCGGGCACTGGGATGCAGACTGCGGAACCTCCACAGAACACTCCGAGGAAGCGTGGTTGACCGCCTCATTGTCTACCTCCCCCAGCACCTGGCACATCTGCGACAGCCTTAGGTGACTCCAATACGACGAGTATGAACTCTTTTCATTTACCCACCTCACAATGATTTTCTAATATTCAAAATTTAATATCTGAACAATTATTGGGTCTCGGTTCTAATTTCCCCACCAAGACCCCTACTTCGAGTATATGTGCCATTACACCCCCCATACCCCCCTCGCTGCATCCCTCCTTTGCAGCCCTCAGCCTCCTTGGCAGGTGCCATTGTCCCTAGATAGAAGACTTGATCTCAATCGAAGCATTCGGCACCGGACCAGGTTGGACTGGATATACTCCATCCCCCTCCCTCTTCTATGGCCTCTCAAGGTCGTCCCTCTGATCTCAAAAATTCAAAGGCATGAGTTGATGTTGAAGTTGCTATGGGCAAGCACGCTACTATCAATGGGGTTCTTAGAGTAAGAACAACCCCATCCAATCCCCCTCCATGAAAATCATATCCTTCAATTGCAGAGGGCTTGCTAGACCCAAGAAAAAGCTAGCACTGTGTCAGTTGCTCACTGTCGACTCTTTGGATATCATTTTTATCCATGAGACCTTGGGTCCTGCTGGTGAAATTACTCCTATCCTTGAACACACTCTACCGGGATGGAGATTTATGGGATTAGATGCCCACGACCGTTCTAGAGGACTTGCATTAGGCTTAAATGCTCACATGATTAAGGAAATCAATGGATGGAGAGGACATGGTTTCATTGGGGTAGATGTTCACGCTACTAAGTTGGGGATCCCCCTTAGAATTATCAATATTTATGGGCCTTGCCTGAATCGACCTCTATTCTGGGATCCTTGAATTGTAACTTTTTTCGGTTGAAAACCTGATAGTTGGAGGGGGCCTAAATTTCTCCATAGGTGATGCTGAATCTTAGGGTCATTGTGCACAAAGAGATGCACTCTTAGACTACTTCTCATCCATTTTGGAATAGCACCATATGATAGAGATCCCAGTTGCAAAAATACAGGCCACATGGAGGAATAATAGGGTTGGAGATAATGGACTTGCAAGGAGACTGGACAGATTCCTTGTGAAGGAACATATTATGGATTTGGGACACAATATAACGCAATGGGTTGGCACAGGTGGGCTCTCTGACCACTTGCCTATTTACATGGAATTGGAAGGTGGTAGGGATAGGCTGAAGGGTCCTTACAAATTCACTTCTACCTAGCTCAAGGAGGCATCGTATATCAAAATGGCCACTAATTTATGGAAAAAAAACCCACCTGGGGTTAGAGGTAAAGTTACTGCTACGTTTATTTGTAATATAGTAGAGCTGAAAAAGATGTCCAAGAATTGGGCTCACTAAAAAATATTACAGGATGAACAAGTGATCAGACAGATAGAACAAGAACTGAAGGTTTTTGAAAATGAGATGGCTGGTCTATATAGATCAAAGGAACACAAGAATAACATTACATCCCTCTACCCATCCCGTGGTAAGATTCTCAAAGATAGGGAAGACAAATGGAGATTGAGAAGCAGAGCCATCTGGATACAGGAGGGGGACGCAAATACAAAATTTTATCAAAAATTTGCAAATGGGCGAAAAGCTATAAACACCTTTTGGCAAATCCAGGATGATCAGGGAAGGACAGCTAACACTTTCCCTCAGCTCATTACACTTGCAAAATCACACTTCAAAAATACCTATATTGACCCTAGGGAGACTAATTTAACAAAAATCATCAGGGTTACTCAGCTATTCCCTAGATATGTGGAGCATGATGATGAGGAGGATCTAGTACAGGAAGTTAATATGGAGGAGTTAGAGGCCACATTAAAATGGTTCAGTAAGGACAAAAGCCCTGGACCTAATGGATGGGCCATCGAATTTTATTTGGCTTTTTTCGAAGTGATTGGACTTGATCTCCTTAGCATGGTGGAGGAGTCTAAGGTATCGGGTCTCCTGGAACCGACCATTACATCCACATTCATAGCTCTAATTTTGAAGGTTGACAATCCATCCACATTTGAGGAATTCCGCCCCATTTCACTGTGTAACTATTTGTATAAGATAATTGCAAAAATCATTGCAAACAGATTGAAGCCAACCTTATCGAAGCACATCCTGTCGGAACAATTTGCCTTTCTGAAGGATAGGCAAATCCATGAGGCAATTGGGATAGCACAAGAAGTATTACACTCCCTCCATAACAAAAAAGGCAAGGGTATGATTATGAAAGTGGATCTATCCAAAGCTTTTGACAGGGTGGATTGGTTATACCTGAGAATTCTTCTTACCCACCTTGGGTTTCCTTTTACATTCATTAAATGGATTATGGGATGCATCACTAACATACCTTTCAGTGTTTTAGTCAATGGGAGTGCATCCCCTTTCTTCACCTCTTCCCGGGGGTTGCGACAGGGGTGTCCTCTCTCACCTCTTCTTTTCCTCCTGATAATGGAAGGATTTGGGAGGATTATAATGGAGGTTCATAGAAGAGGTAGGCTAATTGGTATCAAGATTATAGATGATTGCATGCTTACACATCTCCTGTTCGTGGATGACATGCTAGTATTTCTCAATGTAAGCGTGGGGGATTTGACTTCGATCAGAGATATATTTTCTTTATTTTAGAATGCCACAAGGATCAACATTAATGATGGAAAATATACTCTGATGATAGCAACCTGCTCCAAGCATGAAATTCACATTGCTCTCCATAGATTTAACTTCACAATGATTGCTCTAGAGGAGGGGCTGAAATATTTGGGATACAAGTTGAATCCAATAGGATACAAGATTGCAAATTGGACTTGGCTCATTGCTGAGCTAGAGAAAAGGTTCAGCATATGGTATTTAAGATTCTTATCCCGTGCGAGCTGTTTGACTCTCATCAAGAGTGTTCTGGAAGCGACCCCGGTGTATTGGATGGCACTGGCCTGGATTCCTCAAGGCATTTTGACAACGATACAAAATCTCTGCTGCAGATTTTTATGGAGAGGAAAACAACCAGGAAGAATATATGCTTTGGCTAAGTGGGATTCCCTCACACTCCCCAAAAAATGGGGTGGCTGGGGACTCAAAAATCTTGATGATTTTTCCTTAGCCCTGGCAGCTAAATTGGGCTGGCAACTGGTGGCTTTGAACAATTTGTGGACGAGGGTGGCCTACTCTAAATATATCGCCCCTATACAGGTACTGGATTGGATCAAGCGACCAATTAGACACTATACTAGCATTTCAATAATTTGGAAGCCTGTCCTAAAAGCGTCTGATCCCATCCACTCTGGGATCACTTGGAGAATCCATTCACAGAACAGGGTGCGTATTGGGATTGACCCGTGGGTGGGTTGCGGAAATATGCACAGATTACCTCCAGAATTTATATCGCACATAAGGGAGCAACAAGTTACACACTTGGCTCACATTGTTGATGAACACAACTCCACATTTCTTCAATAGACATGGAAATTAGATCTTCATCTCAACATACCTCTACAATGGCAACAGATTTGGAGGGACTTCATACAAGCACTACTAGAGGCACATATCTGATTAATAGAAGGTGATGATGAGATTATCTGGGCATTGGCGAAATCTGGGAGATATACACCAAAGGAGGGCTACATTGTATTGGCGGAACCGAGAAAGGCTATCATTCTACAACAGTAGTGGAAATACCTCTAGAAGCTCAAGGCACCACCAAGAACCAGATTATTATTATGGTGCATCCTATGGAATAAAATTCCCACAGGTGATAACTTAATGAGGAGATCCTACTATGGCCTACACTAGTGTCATTTCTGCCACATGCATGGTGAATCTACTTCCCACATATTCTTAAATTTCCATGTCATCTTCCATCTATGGGAACTGGTGACTGTTGCTGTACCCACAAACTGTAATTGGCAATCGGGCACGCTAACCAATGCCTGGAACAACTGGTTTTCCTTGGCCACTCCACACAAATTGAGGAACCTCCCATTATTGTTTTGTTGGACCATCTAGATTGCACACAATCATTTATTATTTCAAGACTCCCCTCCTAGGTGGACTACCATTGTTGCCATGATTAAAATGGATTATGACCTTATCCCTGATGACCCACCCCCTACTAGAGCCCAGATCATTACTCAAGAACACATCAATCCTAATCTAACCTAGGCATATTTTGATGGAGCAGGCCATGACGATGGTTGTGGGTGGTGGAGCTACATTGCACATACCTGAGGGGCATTCTTTCAGTCTTTCTATGGGGTTGATAAGGGGAACAAATAACTATGCAGAACTTTCAATAGCTTATTATATCATCCGATTTGCCTTGGAGAAAAAATGTCATGCACTACAACTGTTTGGTGAGTCTATGATAGTCTGCGATTGGTTGAATAAGTGTTTTTATTGCCGGTCTTTTTCATTAAGACACATTCTTGATGAAGCATTGAGATTGATCTCCAATTTTGATTTTTTTTCATGTAATCATATCTACAGGGAGCGAAAGACAGAGCTGACTGTCTTTCCAAAGAAGGCGCAATCCGGGAGCAGGGCATCTGGCTTATCAGTGTACATATCGATGGAGAATGCTACCAGTACTATCACAGACCTTTTATGGACATTTTTGATTGATCATGGGACATTGTTATATGATATTGTACATATTTATTTTGCTATTTACAATCTATTTTGTGGACCTTTTGATTGGCACAGAAATTATTTTTGGTATTATCTCCATGTGTGGAATAAGATAATACTTGTTTGCTGTACTATTGTATCATTTTTGGCCTCATCTCTGACTCTATATGGACTACTACCTCATTTCGGCAGAGGTAGTAGACTGTGATGGTTTTTTGGATCTGATTCTATTGATAGAAATATCAGAATATGCATATGAATCTACAAAATGTAATTTCGTTCTTTTAATGAAATTACAATTTTTTCCATGGGAAAAAAAATATTGTAGGTGTCGTGTAATGATTTCGTAGCACCCCCCAAAAAATTATTGTGGTTTTGGGAAGGTGAAATGACTTGGCCCTCTCTAGAATTAGTTTTGCCACTCCCCTTGAATTGTTTTTTGACACTACAAATGACTTACCTTATCTCAGTTCACTTGGATTTCCAATGCTAACTCGGATTTATGAGATATAAAATAAATATGAAATGGTTTTGATAGCGTTCAAAATAAGGTACTATGTTTTTCTACTGTAACAACACTCAAATCATTGTAGTACTAGGGAATCACTATTCCATAACACACAACATTCCTCCACGTGATTTTGAATCCAACATAACAAGAAATCAACATGAAAAAGGGTCAAAACACAACTATCGAAGCCAAAAGATTCAAAGTATTTTTCTTTTATGTAAATCAGTATAGTGAGCTACAAGCATTCATAAACTAAAAAATATCAACGCATAGGAATAAAAATTATCAGTAACAACAACTCATGAGCATAAACCAATTTGGTTTAAACACATGGATTTCAATTCAATCAACAACTTACAATCCCCCTTTCCCTCCAATTTCATCATTCACACAGAAAACACTTTCTGGCTCGCAAAGATTGGAAAGTAAAGAGATCTGCAACCTTAGGAGTGTAGTTGCATAAGTTCATTTATTCTCTCCCTCTCTCTTCTCCTCTCTCAGGAACTTCTCTTCTTTTCTTCCTGGCACTCATTCTCTTTAAAAATAAAGATAAAATGGGATAACCAAGGGTCACAAGAGATGAATTGTTTCATATTCTCTCCAAACAAGGAAACTAAAACCATATTTAAAACAAAAAATATCTCCACTTATTTAAAAATAAAACTCCTCCTAAATTAAATATCTATAATTTCAAAACAAAAGTCCCCCCCCCCCCCAAATTGCCATGTGACCATCCCCATCACTTGACAGCTTTTATTGAGTCTTCATGAAATCTTGTGCTCCATTTATGCACTTGCATCACATATTATCTTAATATGCATGAAATCCTATAACTAATTTACCATTAGTAGTTGAGTTAACAAATACGGTAACAATCCAATAAAACCCAAATTTGATAGTGTATTGTTATCCTTAGACCAATAACATGAAAATGAGCTACGAGTATCCCACTATTTACAACTTTTAACAATAATTTGCCATAAGAAACCAAATGATGCATATTGCAATATATCATCAAAGAAAAGTTTAATAGCCTTTCAACAAATCACATACAATTTTTTAGTATTTCAGTTACCAACAATGATATAATGCAATGCTAACTCATAGGAGGTAGGGAAATATTCTAAATGGTCAATGCTAATAAATTATCATAAAATCAATCAACATCCATGACAAGACACAATCGATTATTATCTATTATAGTTTAGACCTACCACTTGATTTATTATTTATTCTCATCATTTGAGGGGGTTCTTTTAATGTCTTTTTAATCATGCTATTAACAATTTCAAGGAAAACCCCTGCCTTTTGATATTCTTTTGACTATGACATAGTTTTTGTAATTAATAATGTAATGGATGCTTTCATTCTCCTATTATAATAAATTCATTGCAACTCCAAGTATTTTTATTTTAATGACCATTAACCATTGTAAAATTATGCATTCAACGAATGACTGGTGGTTAATCCATAACACTACTATTCACTATGTGAGTTTTATCAAAATTATATATAAGTTAGTTATAATAAATGTGACAAAATTTCTAACTGCCTTTTATTAATCACAAGGACTCCAATTTCATGATTACAATTATTCTTCCAATCCATCATTATCACTACCATTCTTGAATGTATTCATTGACACCATCATGCACCTCATATTAAATGCAACCTAGTACATGTATTGCCATGTAATTTTGTTATTACCATACCTGATCTTATATCAAATAACAACATACCTCTACTCATCCTCATTCCTATAGAACCTAAGAGGTTCTAGTGCTGCAACCTTTGCTTTGATACCACTTGTAACATCCCTCGGTATACCTCGTGCAAAAGTACACAGTGTTAGAAAAATTTTACTATTTTTACCACCATGTAATATTTCCAATGACTTATACCATAATCATAGATATAATCATGATCATTAATTGAAGTAACCTTAGAAAAAGAATACAAAATATCCTAAAGAAAAAAGCATTAATGCAAATCATTAACATAATTCCTTCTTCTGCAAGTTTATATCATTAACGTTATTCATTTCATCAGCCTTGTTAATAACATATTGAATGATGTAAGTTTCAACATCATGCAAGGTAGAAATATCATCAAGATAACATAATAGGAAACACACAAGTGGACACGGATATAACCTGGAAACCATGAAGGGAAAAACTAACAAACATTTATTTTATTAAATTTTTCATGAGGGAGTCCACCCATCACTCAATAGCAGCTACAGATTCCATCCCTTCTCCATTGTTAAAATTTTACAAGAAAACATAATGTTAAATTCAAACATAATTAACTCGAGGTCAACACATTCAACATGATTGCGCATTTCTCAAACACTTTACCCCACATTTCTCGAGCATAGTATCATCGTAGCTTGGTTGTTTCTTGTAGTAAGTTATCCCTTGTAAACTATGTTGACAATCCTTCATTGTTCAAAAATCAATATTAAAGCATAATGACCTCATTCCCTGCCAATCTTAGTTACCATCCATCCTCCGCCTGTTCCAAAATGGATAAATTAAAAACTACCAGTGTATTCTTCACGTAAGTCACGATTCTTTCTTGTAATTTTTCTTCTTGACAAATCTAGCATCATGATTAAGCAAAATATCCATTTATCAAAAGCCAAATAATCAATCTCTACTAGTTATCAAAAAAAATCTCTTATGTGTTATACATCTTTTCATGTATCATTATCTTGCACATGAATAATAACATTAAGAATCATTCTTAGTTTTTTACTTTTTACATGCATCTCTAAGGGGGAAACCATTTTTTTTTATACCAATTTAATAACATTAGAAAATAATAGAAAATAAAACCAAACTTTTTATTATTATTGTAATTCATTACACAATTTCACATACTTACAAATGCAAGTCTAATTTTTCATATTTCCAATGCATTAATAAATGCATACAAAAACAATGCCTACTTATCTTTCTTTAAATAAATGGATAAACTTATTAAGCATGAATTCTTATTTATATTTCATATATTTTAAATACATGTGTATAATTATAAAAACATGTTTTCTTATCCCATCATATTTTAATTAAATAAAATAAATAAAAAATAACAAGCATGCCTTCATATTCATTTTTCAAATACTTAAATTAGCACATATAATTAAAAAAGCGTACCTCCTTTTCCATATTTCAAATACTTAAGTAAATGCGTTATAGTTCTAGTTTGTAAAACACATTTATAGAGGCCAACTGTTGTTTATAAATGTGAAAATGGTCACAAGATCACTGATGCATTGCCCTAAACCAGTGCATTTCCACATGCAACCCACATATATGTTAACAACCTCTAATACAATGCATGCCTACCATATCATAATTCTCCATGCCAATGTTTAAAATAGACATACCATATCATTTCAAAAGGCATTAATGCACATCTTAATTTTCAAAATGGGATTTACACCCACCATAATCTTCAATATATTTCAACACAAAATATTACATAATGATCTCCTTTAAGAGAATAAAATGGAGAGTAGATGCATCTTTTTGTAGTGTTGGTAATTGTAATTTACATGTAACCACATTGATTTCTTTAAGGGTATGAATGGGCCGCAATATCTTAGAGACAACTTATAATATTTAAACTTGAAAGAAGAAATATTTCGAATGGAATTAACCATCCAATCTTTTTTAAAGAAATTAACAGAGTTAAATTATCTTTCTATGCACAAAAATTGTACAATTTTTTTCAAGAAAATAACATGGTTTTTAATATTCTTATGCATAATAATCATATGCAATCTTTTTCAAGAAATACCATGGACACTTATCTTCTTATGCAAAAGGTTAGTATGCAACTTTTTTTTTTTCAAAAATTGAATAGATACTTATATTTTTATGCAAAAGATTCATATGAAATTTCCTTTCAAGAAATAGCATGGATTCTCATATTTTTATGCACAATAATCATGCAACCTTTTTCTAGAATATAACATGGTTACTTTTATTTTTACGCACAAGGTTCATATGCAATTTTGAAAATAAAATAACAAAATTAATCTATCCCTCTAAAAGCATAATCATGTAATATTCCCAAGAGATTAACACATAGTTAACTTACCCTACTCTTGAGAACTCTTTCCTTTGCTTTTTCATCTTCCGCCGATATATTTAATTGATTTTGGAAAGCACAACTAAAATGAACTACTTGAATTTATTATGATACTTCACCTCCAACTGCAACAAAGATTTTAACCAAAAGGTTTTGAAGCAAATGTAAAAGTACTCCAACAAAAATTCTTTAGAACAATACAGTTAGCTGCATGCCCGAACTTTATGCACAGTAACTACAGATAGGTAAGAAATTTATTTGGCGGAGCAAAGAAGAAATAGAGATAGTAGAACAAACCCCTCTACAACAAATCCTTACGTGAAAATTATAATGTTATATATATTCCCAAAAAAATACACTTTGAAAACCAAGTGTATCACTAATTATATTTACCCTCAACTCACCCAAAAATACATTTAGTTAATGTCTTTACCTCATTCAATGTATCATATTAAATATCAATACATATGTATAAACATTTTATAATGTCAAATTGTTGTAGTACTTATCTTTATAATGCATGGACCTTCCTCCAATGTTTTGCAGAACTTGTGTATATGTGAGATACTGTCATTGTGAACTACCACTATTAGCAATAAGAATATCCCATTCGTTGTCTCATTGTCATGTATCAAACTCTTATAGAGATATGTTATTTAATCATGTCACCATTCGTTGAAAGGTCACACCTTTCATTAGGGCCACAAGACCCATCTCCATATCTATGCCAATAGAGAGGCGTGCTTCGATAAAATGCACTTTGTTGTGTGCTACGTTTTTGGAAACTTGAACAACGATCGTTCCAAGTAGCATCGCTCGAGTTGGAGAAATCAGTAGGGTTCACATAATGGTTTTGTAAGTAATTCTTAGCAGTAACCATTCATATCACATTAAATTAATAATATTTTCCTGAATTCCATGTGTAAATGTGTAGTTCTAGGGATATTACAAATTTGATGAACCTTTTTCAACAAACACACTTTATAAGGAGTAGGGTGTGTTTTCAACTTTAATCTAGTTCCTCTACCATCTCTATAGAAATAAGATTTTCTCTAGTACCACTATCAATTACAAGCTTACAACACTTACCTTTGAACTTACTTGTGATCCCGAATAAGCTTGTCATTTGAGATAGCTCCTTAGCTTCTTTTTCTAATTTAATAAAAAATATTTTCATCAATAATGATTCTCATACCTCAGGAAATTCTTCATTTTCTATTGTATATGTATCTTCTTCTTTGACTTTTACAAAATGTACACCTATATGACCTATTGGATTATCTCTTGGGCATTTCGAAGACATGCACCACAGTTTTCCACATTTGTAACATTTGAGTTGATAGTCTCTACCTTTTCCTCTGCCTCTAGAGAAAGATATTCTTCCTCTAAAATCATCTCCTCTAAGTGAAATTTCACTAGAACTTACATGCTCTTCACTTGGAGATTGAAATCTCCCTCTTTTACCTACTTGACCTTTACCTCTTATAGGGCTTCTTCCTCTATTCCTTTGACTTTGGTTGCTAGTGATATTTTCTTCTACTTTTAAAGTAGCATGATATGAATCCTTTACTATATTTAAGGTTAAGAGGTTGATCACATCTTGAATCTAAAATCTCGGAACATTAATGTATCTCACAACTTTCTCGACATCCTCCTCTATATGCCCAGTGCTAACACTAAACCTATAAATTTCTTTAGTGTATTATCTAACTATCATATATTGACATTTTGTAGTTTCCTTAAAATATTGAGTTTCATCCTTGGGAAAAAAATTATCTTTAAATTTTTCCAACAATTTGTTGTAGTATTTAATTCTATATTTTCCTTTCCTATTTCATTTTTCTTATACTTCATCCCACAAAGAATTGCATGTCATTTTAGTCTTGTGACTATGCACCTCATAATTTTCTCCTCCTCAATATCTTTGTTTGTACCCGTTTCCCGTAGGAAATCCTTGGCTACAAAAAACTACGCCAGTAAACCAACTCAATAGCCTTTAGGCTCAAGCTGGCCCTTGAACCAAAGGGGGCTCCCTTAGTGTTACGAGGTTTTGTTTAACGTTGTTCACCTGTCACTAAACAACAACCTTTGAAGCACAATGCCCAGATTTATGGTTTTAATTGGGGGTGGTAGACGATCAATGACAGTTCCTATTTATGATTTAAAGGTTCTCTCACAAGGTTCCCTTTGAAAGTGTCACCTTCCAACCTGACAGAATGACTTAACATTTTCAAGAATTTGGCAGAATAATGTAAGGAGATTCCTAATAATTGAGTAGCCAGACTGATTACTTGACCACTAAGAAGATTTGGATGCATGTAGAATATTTATACAGCCCAACAAAACAGATTTAAAGGGAAACAAAATGGCTAGACTAAAACCAATTCTAAGAGGAGCTATTTTGGACAAGTAGCCTAATAAGCTAATCTCTTTTAATGGTTGTCAAAAAGCACAAAACAAAAACCAGTTAAAGAGGATTTATGATGAACAAAGAGTCCAATAAACAAATATCTTTTTAAAGATAATGATTTTGCAGACCTTCTTATAAACAATTTTATCATGTGTAGAAATAAGATATGAAAAACTGGAAAACCATACTCGAAGCACAAAATTCTGTCAAAACTAGAGCCGTAAGGCTTTCATTGGAAATACTACAATAAAATATTTATTACAGAGTGAAGAATCTTCGCATCAAAATCCCACACTTATTACTTCAATTGATGAAGTATTTATACAATTTATTGCAAAATATCTTGATAAAAATATCAAGGGCTACTACAAATATATAAAAATTGTATTACAAAAATATTACACAAATAAAGGTAACTAGAACTATTTGAAGAGTTATGGTACTATCCTTGAGGATTTCCATTGCTAAGAAGAGAAATTCTAATTTTTTTACAACACATATTTGAGTAGGTGGCCTCCAAGTCACTAACTGTCTTTGAGCATTTTCTCTCGAAATCCTCCAGAATAGGGTCTAGCCATGCCTCTGTATATCTCGATCCGAGATAGATCTGTAAAAATTGAGAGAGGTTATTGTAGATGAATATTTTCTTGAGATAAATCTCGCTCAGTTTCCCCAAATTAGGCTCCAGCTGTTCATAATACTTTCTGCAAAAATGTCTAAAAATGAATTTACATAGTCTGAAAAATAGGCTGTGAAGATGTACTTGTATCTTTGATTATGTAATAGCTATGTAAAATATGAAGTAGGTTATTTTATTTTAGCATCTTAGGAATTGTTGAAGCTTCGGAAATCGGGTCTACAACAAGGAGGATACCCACCCGGTCCGAACCTTGGTTATCAGCTCCTTTTCTATTTGGTGTAGTGGGTCCGACTGGGGATATGGGACCAGTTTCCCAATTTATGTGTGTGTGTTGAGAATTCACATTTCCTTTCTAATAATTTCTAAGTAAAATAATTTTATTCCAATCTAATGTAATTGTAATCTAATGAAAAAAAATATCTAATTCTAAGACTAACACGGGATTTAATCTTTTAGTTATTTGATCTAAAATGATTTCAAATGGCAATTGGTAATAAAGATCATTCAATTGCTATGAGAAAAGAATTCAATAAAGATAAACTATTTCATATAAAAAGTTAGACGAAACAGTTGTGGAAAACATATCGCATAATAAGTCACTCATATATTAAGCATAAATAAATAGCTATCACCGTACAGAAGTGCCAAATGATAACTCAAGCATTCAAGCATTCATATATCAATAACTGAACATGAATATCACCTTAACACATAAGCAGAAATAGTTAAGAGATAAAAGTACTATTTATAACTAGTTCTACTCATGAGCTTCAGCAATAATGATATATGTCTTCTTAATCCAACATCCACTAAGAGTACAAAAGTGCAACATCAGTAGTAGATATTAAACACAGATATCAATAGATCTTGTTCCATTCATTCATCAAAACCTCCTCGAAGGGTGCAAAAGTGCATGTTCTGAGGACAAGGTTTTGAAAAATTTCAGGACCCTTCTCTAAATGCATGAAAAGGGTTTAAATACTACTAGCTAAATCTAAAAATAATTTATTACAAAAATGTAGGATGTGGTCTAAATGACCATCCTCATTTCAGGGAAAAATAAAGCAAAATTAAAGCTAAAACTGAATCTAAAACTAAAACTGGCAACTAACTATCTATGTATTTGTTCCTTATAGTTGCAAGCATTCAACATTTGCTTGAGAAGAGTTGGCTGGCCGACTTCTGACTTTAGCTGTCCTGTGAAAACGGAATCGGCAAGCTCTGGTGCCATCTTCTTAGCAGAGTAAATGATACATTTGAAAGTCATGCACTAGTTGTGTGGTTTTACCAAGTATGCCCAGTAAGAATCCCAATTCAACTTGGTTAATCTTTTGATGGACTCTACTCTCTCTTGAGCCTTCTGTCTCCAACTTGTCTATTGATGTTGTACATTTGGTAGATATTTACATATCACTTAAGAATATCCCTAATAAATAACACTGGCTTTAGAGTTCAAGTTTTGCTCTTCACCTTTAGCGCTTTTTCCTACAATTTTCGGGCTTACAGGGGACTAAGTGATTAGAGGCTTTCCTTTTCGAGGGGTTTTTCCTGGAAACTGCCTCCGTTTCTCAATCCGGGCTTCCCTGGTGTGATTTTCGCCTCTTGCATGTTTTTTTGTTAGAGGATATAAAGCTTAAATTTTGTGAAAATAACAACTACGTGAGTTCTTGGTTCTAAGATTTAAATTCTATTTTTGTGATATCAGCATTATCTAGTACCCGTTTGACCATGTCCATGTATGGAAGAATTTTGGGCCTTGCAGCTATCCAGTGCAAGAACGAACATGATAGTTATGTAATTGACACCTCAGAAGACCCGTGTGAAACTGCAGTAGCTAAAAACTATTTTACAAAAATAGTACGCAAATAGAGATAACTAAAACTATTTGAAGAGTTTTGGTACTATCCTTGAGGATTTCTGTTGCTAAGAAGAGCAATTAGAATTTGTTTACAACTCATATTTGATGAGATGGGCTCCAAGTCACTAACTGTCTTTGAGCATTTTCCTCCTGAATCTTGCATAATAAGGTCGAGTCATGCCTTTGTATATCTCCACCCGAGATAGATCTGTAAAAATTGAGAGAGGTTATTGTAGATGAATATGTTCTTGAGATAAGTCTCACTCAGTTTTCCCAAATTAGGCTCCAACTATTCATAATATTTTCTGCAAAACGATGTCTAAAAATGAATTTACATAGTCCGAAACATAGGCTATGAAGATGTACATGTATCTCTGATTATGTAATAGTTGTGTAAGATATGAAGTAGGTTATCTTACCTTAGCATCTTAGGAACACAAACCTCCTTCAGTTTCTCAAGAAGATATTTTATTGGCGACAATCTATTCTGCAAAAATATGACTAAACAGGAAAAATTTGGGAACATCTGTCTTCAAAGTTTCTTTAAAATATCCCAAACCATAAGAGCCGTTACAAAAATGGGAGAGGTTTTTTTTAATAAGGATATTTGAAGAAAAAACCTCTTTCATTTTATGAAAATACGTTCTCATGGGTTCAAAAACCATGTTTTAAATCAATGTAGTGTATAGGAAAAACATAGTTTCAATGACCATGAGACAAACAATGGAACGAAAGCGTTGTGGTACAACGGGAAACTAACATGGTGAAGCTTTATTGGATGAAGGGCACTATATGGATGATGTGGTCCAACGGATAGGAGAGCGGAGGTGGACGATAACATAGGAGCGGCGATAATAGAACAGATGTAAACCGCATTCAGGAGTAAGTCAAGGCGGTAAATGGTTTCAAGATTTTATGTACCAAAACACTAAAATGTGGAAAATGTTTTTTACAATGGAGGTTTGGGAAACTTCCTCTTTCGGACCCCCTCCCCCTCGATAAAGTTCGGACGATGAATGAGGGCCGAAAATGGTTGTGGACCATCAGATGATGGAAGGGTGTGCGGGATGAGAGGTAAGGTGATGGGTGTTTAACACATGAGCGAAAATGGTGGTGGGGTCATGATTTCGAAGGCGGAGGTGACTACTATGGGTCCCAGTCATTAAATGGAAAGGGATTTGGTGGGGTCAGCAACTAAGGCTTGTTCCACATAAACATAAAATTAATGCTTTAAATAAATTGTTTAATAAAAAATATAAACTTATATATTTTTATTAAAAATAATTTATTTAAAGATTAAAATAATATAAATAAATCATCCAAAAGCATAAAATATATATATGCCTCAATATTTAACTCAAATGGAATGGCAATTTCACACTTAAAATTTTAAATTTTTAGCATGTCAAAATATGTTTACAACAATCTTCATAGTCAAATTACTTATCCATAATATTGATCCACTTCATCAATTCATTAACATTCAAGTTACCTTTATAGACAAATACCGACATCTTCTTCATAGTCAAATTACTTATCCATAATATTGATCCACTTCATCAATTCATTAACATTCAAGTTACCTTTATAGACAAATACCGACATCTTTAGTTCAACACATATTTTCGCTACCATATTCACTAGTTTTTCTTCTGCAAATGCTTCTTCTTCTTCCTTGCTAGAATACTCTTGCACTTATTTCCATCGCTTTCATCTTCTGGGTAAAGGTATGCATCCTCTACCATTCGTTGAATTTAAAATTGTTACCTTTTACTAGGAAACATTTATTTTTGTTGATAGACATCCTCCTATTAAACGTTTGCAAATTAATCTATCTTCTAATAAAAAATTTGATCTTATGGTCAAGAATCAATATGATGGCATATTCTCATAGTATTCTCTACATCAATGATGGATTTTTTACTACCTTGGTGGTTTTGAGCATCCTTGGTGTGTTTTGGCTCAAATTCGAGCTCGCCACATAACCATTCTCTGAGTTCTTGTATCATCGCGCCCCTTAATTAGCTAGTTGTAGTCTCTAATTTTCTACACATGTAAGACCTCTCCTAGGGTTTACGAGCTCTGTTTCCTTTTTAATCTCATACTTTATGCCATGGTAGAGGATGCACTCTCGTTAGGGTTTCGAGGTCGAGACTCTTTGAGCATATGGACCCTTGTGGGAGTCAAGGCCTTCAAGCAGACTTGGGCCTAGACTAAAACCCACTGCTGCTACTATGCTTTTGACTTTGAAATCCAAATTAAAGTTACTATTTGGGTCATTTAATAGGGAGAACCGAGTTAATACCTGAAGTCTACCCTTCATTGGAAAATGAAGGCACTAATGAGGATCACAGTGAGATAATTGCAGGCCTTAATGAAATCCAAAGATTCCACCACCAACAATGCCCTTTTTGGACAACCTCAATGCCCACTTAACACATATCGAACATTATATTCAATATGGTCACAAACCTCAAGTGGGCTAAGTGCACGCGATAATGTCTTATGATAAATGATGCTTGCCAAGGACTCTTGGCTTATGTTGTGGTTTCAAAAACTTTCTTTTATTTTCATAGTTAGATAGATCCCCAACTACACCTAGCAGGTGATATGTGATAATTTCGACAATCTTTCTAAACAATTGTCTAAACCTAAAACAACTTATTGGTGAATATTTAGATAAATGAAAAGATAGTAAAAAATAATTAATATGGTTTTCTTTATAAAAGACCACTAGAATGAGCAAGCAAAACATTGAACTATATATGCCAATGCTTATAATTGAATGTAAAACCTTAAATAACAGAGTAAAAATATGAAATTTTTATTAATAACTTTCTTACCTCTTTAAATCTATAATCATATTTTCAAATTTACCAGTGTAAATTCACTAAGTCAAATTCATGCAGGATTCTAGATCCTTCTACACCGACATTAGTTTCTAGATCTCCATCTAAAACACATGTAGGATTCTAGATCCTTCTACATCGCCATTAGTTTCTAGATCTCCATCTAAAATACATGCAAGATTCTAGACCCTTTTTACACTGCCATTAGTTTCTAGATCTCCATCTAAATCACATGCGGGATTCTAGATCCTTCTACGCCGCCATTAATTTCTAGATCTCCATCTAAATCACATGCAGGATTCTATATCCTTCTTTAGCCTCTATAAATTCGTAATTTCTCTTGCCAAGGAAAGCAAACTAAGGTCCAAGCCTGTTACATAAAAGAAAAGTGATTTTTGTTCCCCGTGATTGTTTTATCTTATCTATTCCGCTGTTTTTGATTGAATAATCTTGTTGTTTTTCTATTTGTCTATCTTCAAATTATTTTTTACTACTGTCTATCTTCAAATTATTTTTTACTTCTGTCATCTAAATATAAATCTGATATATATTATGTATGCTCTGAACTAACCATAACTTAAAATTAATAAAAAATAAAAATAAAAACAATACAGCATAACTAAATGTTTCCCTTTCTCAATATAAAAATTGATTTTCAATATAAAGAATAAAAAATGATTTTCAATATCTATTGTCCAATTACAATCGCCATGTGTTCGATTTGTTCTATGTCCATTATTCGAATCTATGTTTCTATTTGACAAGGTGTTCCGATTCAGTTACCAGGTGTGCGGATTATTAGGTTTCAATTTAGTGTCGAAGTGCACAATTTACCAAGTTTCAATTTTATGCCCACGTACGTGGATTACCAAGCTTCAATTTACTGCCAAGCGCGTGGCTCATTGCGTTTGGATTTTAGGTTTTGTTTATCAAAATTCAGGTTTTGTTTAACAGTTAATCGTTTTCAAGTTTCAACAAACAGCTGATCAATTCGGATTTTACGAAGTGTGCGGAGTACGGAGTTTTTATTTCGATTATAAGGCAGATTACAATGATTCACTTTCAGGTGAGTTGATAATCAGCTATTTATTTTAGCATTTTAGGTTTTAAATACCAGTTAATCGATTTTACGTTTTAATTATTAGCTAATAGATTTTAAGAGGATTTAATTTCAGTTACAGGAAGTGTTTTTATATATGTTTATGATGTATGTTTGGAATTGTGATATATCAATTATATTTATTAACAATGTTGTACAGCTAGTGTTTCTTATCGTCTAGTCTTTCTTATTGCTACCGTTTCTTATTTTCTAGTGTTTTCTACTTCTACTGTTAAATTCTATTATTAAATTTTGAAAAGTGTGAACTACTTTCTATATTTGAAAGTGAGTTCAAAATCAATATTTTGGTTTAGGGTCTACTTCAATTACAAGAAGTTGTGTGTGATTCTCCACGCATTGTATCCATTGTATCAATGTATCATGACAACCCTGTGTTATCCTATAAAATCAATGGAAGTTTTTATTTTTATTTTTTTATTTTCATTATCCATTAAAAAAATGTTTGACATTTGATTCTCCAAATGACATAGCTTTGTGTTACAAAACTACTTGACTAGGCCTAATGGTTAGGAACATATGCTTGGCAAGTTCAAATTTAGAGTCGTTAAGTATGTACAACTTTCTAGATTTAGTAGTCAAATTGTTGCACAGAGGTAGGTCTCTTGTCTCACACATAAGAGAGTATTTTTAGCATGTCTCCTCCCCCTAGCAAGCACGCAACAACCTCCCCCAGGTTTGATCCTCGTTCTCCTTGCTAAGGAAGCTCATCTCAACTCATTGTGCTAATGAGATTTGACCAATTTGTTGTAGGCTTGGTTATAACCTTAAAATCAACTTATTATTATTAATACTACTATTTTACCTTGCAAATAATAAAAATGAATATCTTTTTCAACTCTTTCATTTAATTTTGAATAAATATTTATATCTATTAATAAAAGATTCCACTGTTTAACAAGTTACACTCAGTGACAATATATTTAATATATTAGAGAGGAAAATTAGATTTTT
>APFE031199936.1:61587-79368 GCA_000404065.3 Pinus taeda
CAGAGATTGATATATTTTAAAATTAGTTGAATTACAATTTTATTTGTGAAATAAATTTTAATATATAAATTATAATATATAAAGATTAAATTTTAAAAAATAATAGTAAGACAAAATTTTTATCTATAAAAATTTATCTCCACTTTATCAAAAAAAAATTATAAATACACTATAAAAAAAATTATAAATTAATAATATAAACTCATTTCATTTGATTTAGATCAATAACTTTAAATTAAAAACTGCGAGAAATATCACATACAAATACAAGTAACAGCGGCTGTTAACACGTCGATGCAAAAGCCTGTGGCCAGAGAAGTAATTTGTGATTTAATACCAATTTACGATATGACCATCCAATAGGAGATGCCATCCTTCCAGAACCCCCACCTCCACAGACACCCCCTCCACCCCCGCAGTCACGCCCTCAGCCTCCACACCGCCACCCCCTCTGCCTCCGCAGTCACCACATGCTCCACACCCGCTAGCAACGCCATGTCCATGACCATAGCCATGACCACCACCAGCTGCAGTTGCTTCATCTCCGAACCACGACCCTGCTACTCCGTTTCCACCACCATGCCCACCCCAGCGACGACGTTTCTTTTTGTTGTTGTGTCCATCATGAGTGTAGGAGAGAAGAACCATGGACACCATAATCAGCGCCGAGAGCACCACCAGTACCATCCACACCCCAGACGACACATGATGATTAGTATGCTCACAAATCAACAAATCAAGGTTGACCCTCCTCATTCTCAAACAAAACGGTGTATCTACGTCTAAAATATTTTTATAGAAATTTCACAAGATTTGAAGACGAGATGCAGAATAGTGGAATTATGTGCTTCATCCAAGATAAGAAGAATTGGGTGGTCATTAACGATCTTGTATCGTATATCAAACTTTATTAAACTCTAAAAATAAAAAAAATAAAAAAACTTTGGTTTAGATGAATTTATTTTATATCAAACATTATTCTTTTTTTATTTTCATAGTAATCTAATAAGCTGAGATGTAAACATAGAAAGTTAGAAACTACCCATCAAGTAAATAAAATGAATCGAAGTATTAAATTCCAAATATATCAACTTTGGGCTAGTTAATATGAAGTTTATTTTTAACTAACTTTATTTTCTTTCTTTTATTCGCAAAATGATCTCATGGATATCTTTTATCGTAAATAAAATAATTCTAAAGTTATTAAACTCCAAATATGGAAATCTTACATATCAACCTTCGTTTGTCGATATGAATTTAATTTATAAGCAACTTTATTTTCTTTTATTTTCAAAACGATGTCAGACTATTATGTTTTCTATATCACACAAAATTACTTTCTATTACAGCTTATTTCGAAATATCAACGGAAATCAGTTCTAAATTCTGGTTATACGTATGAAATTTAAAAATTAAAACATGTCTTTAATATTATTTGTTGTGACCACAAAATAATCCGAAACTGAAACTTACTTTAAATTCTAATTTCAAATAATGTACCATATGCTCATGGCAATATTCAAGTGGACTGATTGAAGCTCCGACTTAGAAAAATCCCTTCTGTCCTTCAGCAATCTCCTTTGAAAATAATGAATGATTTAATCTATGAGAAAGAATAAAAGGATAATTAATGGGCAGTATCACGTCCGGTGTACTTAGTATTTAATACTATTCATTCGCATCATTTTCTTTGAACCTCGTTCACATGTATTCCAGGATGCCAAAGTAGCAAAGGATGCCAAAGTATTCGTAATTGATTGAACTCTTGACTCTAACAAACTCTTCGCATATTTTCAACAATTTTGATTTGAAAATAACCATGAGAATGAATTAAAGGATAACTGTCTAAGAATAATAATTTAATTATGCGCACCTGTGAATGATATGTTTGAGGCTGTTTTGCAGCTTTGTTCAGACTTTAGAAGAAGCAGCTTTCTCCAGACTTCTGAAGGAGCCAAGCCAATGCCTCCTATAGCAAAATGGGAAAAATGCTAATGCCTCGAAAAAGGGGAAGGGAAAGATAGGTATGCCGACTGCCATATAGTATTTGAGAAGTATTTGAGAAATCTGCAAAAGGGCGAGCATACTGCCATATAGCATTTAGAATTGAAGAACAACGGAAGACAAGTGGCCAACTGAAGAAAAGTGGCTACTGCCATGCAAAATTCGTGTTGTGGAAGTCGGCAACCAAAGTTTGGATAAAATAACTTGCCGCTTCAACCAGCCTACTTAGGATAAGATCATATTGCAAACTTTGTCTTCACAGCCTACTTATCATGTTGTGGAAGTCGGCAACCAAAGTTTGGATAAAATAACTTGCCGCTTCAACCAGCCTACTTAGGATAAGATCATATTGCAAACTTTGTCTTCACAGCCTACTTAGGATAAGATGATATTGCATCAATCTTTTTGCATTGGGTGAAGTGAAGGCTGTAATAAGACCTCAATTGTTTTTCGAATCAAAAACTTTGCTTAAAAGTTTGTTGAATGAAATTGGGAGCATTAAACTTAGGTTAAAATGCCAAATCACTGGAAAAAAAACCGGTCAAAGTATAAACTAATGCTCAGTCAACGATATATCGATCGCTAATAGTCCCAGGCAGGGACTAATAAGAAATGAAGTGTGATTTTATTTATGTTCTGGTCTTGAAATAAGTTATTAATAGTAGATAAAAAGAACTATAAAGAATAATAAAATTTTAAAAACACATTATTTAAGAGTAAGGATAGATCAAGTTTTATTAAGATGTTAGAAATCTTAAAAGTAAGTTTTTAGAAAAAATAAATAACGCAAAAATATTTTTTAATGCATTTTACTATATTATTGGATAAAGATGTTTAGTTTTTTAAAAATGTCTCACTATAATACAAATATATTCATTATTCTCTCAAAACCAATTCTTCCTTTTCTTATTTCTTGAGAGGAATCCTAGAATGGTTTAATCCTTATCAACTTTACTCATTCCACTACCACTGTGGTAATTGGTGGGTGAAGCTCCTCCATGTTTCCCTCAACCACCCTCATAATGAAGCCTAAGCCTCCAAGACACTAGTGAACTTCTATGGAAACTCCATTACAACGAAGAAACTTTCCTCTTAATGGATTGTTGGAAACATGTACAAGATTCCTAATGTTAAGCTACCTCTATAGACACCATTAATGAAAGTACTCATGATAGTAGAATGAACATTTGTTGATCAATTTAAAGGTAATTGGGCCTTCCCTCATGCTGTGCAATAGAGATTGAAGAAAAAATAGTTTTCATTAATCAAGGGTGTGGTGTTGTGTTCTTTGTATTATCTAGGAATCATAACTTTCTTATTTGGACTAAAACAAGATTGTGCTCTAATGTAGCTCTTCCTTCATGGGGTTAAGAGGCATTTACTTAATCCAAACGTCACTAGATTGTGATTTAAAAGTTGAAATATCCTCTATGGCTATAGCTTGATAATCTATAAGCTATCGTGAACATTCCACTAGAATAGTTCATACAATTGATTTCATAAAATTACTAAAATATATACTATGTGGGTTAATTTTTCCTTAACATTCTAGATTATTTAAAAGCATATTTTTCGAGTTATCTAAACTATGAGACATAGAGAATAGAAGGAAATAAACACACAACAACCATGATAAACATAAGTTTTTCCTTAGGAAACCCTTATGAGACAAAAGCTCTCTACAAAGTGACGCTTATTTTCTCTCTTTTTTCTAGCACAGAAATATGCAAGCACAAAGGAAGATGTACTCCCTATGGAGTTACCTAAGACATGTGACCTATAAGGTTTCTAGAAAAATTAATACCATTTGTTCTTCTCTATATTATAACATTGGTAGTTTCTTATTCAACTATAGAACAAAATACAAAAGCATAGAATGGAACCCCTAATCTTTCTAGTGGCCTAGTATGTAACACAACCTGATAGCCAAATAGGAGTAAGATTTCACACCCTAAACCTTCAGGTAGAGTTAGAATTTGGACCTTCTAGAGTCTTCTTAAAAATATGCATGTGGCCATCTCCATATGTATGAGTAAAGGGAGTTGATGAGGTATCCTTTCATACCATGATTTTCAACTTGTGGGAAGAATAGCTTTTTCTATGAGCTCTATTTGACACAATTCTTACCACATTAGAAAGGTATTTATGTGTAGATCAATTCCAAAGTGTTTGGTATAATTTAGATATTTTTACCCCAAAAGAAGTATGTAATACCTTAAATGGCTCTTAAAGGTATTAGATCTTAATTCTCCAAACTAGAAACTAACGTCAAAATGACCCTACAATTGACTCCTCCAATTTATTCCACTCTGAAACCATTTAGATAGATGAAAAATAATATGATGATCCAATCTAGATCATACCTCCCCATGTATAGATATTGTTGGTCCCCAAAATCTTTACTAAACAAGGATAGGAAACTTTTCGCGTTCTTCCTCCCCAAAGTATCATTTTGCTTTATCTTAAAGTTTTTCTTTCAACCCAATCTACCAAAGGTCATGCTATCCCTTTCTTGCAATTTTGCTCCTATTCTACGAAATTGTCTTGTATACCACCTCTTCTTGAGTAGTTGGTGCTAAGTCCTCTATGGAAGGTAGGATTTTCTCCTCCCCTTGATCCAACATGGAAGGCTCATAAATGTTGAGATTATCCATAATCACTATTGAGTAAATCAGGGAAAATTTTAAGGATACAAATTTATTTTAAAGTTCAGAAACCTTGGTGAATCTTACTATTCACTAACATGCAAAGTATAAAATGTCTAAAGATAGTTTTGTAAAAATAATCAAATTTATAATGATTTTATATAGTGTTTGTAAAATTTTGGCAATTTTTAAGGTAAAATAATTTTATAGTATAGAATTTGGGCTAATCATTTTTATAAAAAAAAAATGGAATTTGACGAATCTTTTTTTTGGAAAAAACATGGAAAATTAGCTCACATGTGAATATTAGCCCCTAAAATTTTCCCTAGAGTAAATGTGCATGTATGGGAGTAAATTGAATCTATAGGAGTTATATCCCTATTTTCCAATATCTTCAAAGGATGATATGATATATCATTCATCTTGTTACAAGGACTCTAAAACCATTCCATTCAATCGTAACCATACTATGTCTCCCACTTTGAATGATTTCCTTATGTTTTGTTGATCATTCATATATTTATACTTTTATGTGACCTCTTCAACATCCCCTCTACTTTCCATGGATCTACACAATATTTTCAACATCTCTTTTCCATTCTTAGTGCATCTCCTATGAGGTCTACCCTAATTTTTCATTAATGTCCATATATGACATTCAAAGTTGAACATGGATTATCTCCAAAGAAAGTTCCAGAATGTGAATACCAATTTATTTTTCAACTAATTTGTTATATGAGCCTTGTATATAGATCATTTTTCAACCCATGTCCACAGATGCTTTTGATTGTAACCCTTCAAGAGTTGCACGAAATACCCATTAATTAATTATGTATTCCCATATGTTTGCGGAAAAACTGTTATAGAGCTCTTCAATTTTTTGTACATCCTCTTCGATAATGTAGTCCAAAATTCAGTGAAAAATCTAGTGTCCTTGCCTAAAATTATTCTGAATGGTACCCAAAGTGCACCCAAACTTGTTCAAAGAACAAGTTTTCTACTCCTTTCCCTTTGATGCTATTTTTATAAGACATGAAAATGCATATCTTGTTGAGATTTTCAAATACCACAAATTGATATTCATTTACTTTCGTACTTGTTGGTAACCCTCCCACAAAATATATGGAAATGCTTTTAAAAGGATAAGTAGGTAAGGATAAGGGATGATATAGGTATTTCTTTTGTATTATTATGATTTTTGGTACAACAAAGTATACATCATATAATGTATTGTCTTTCATCTTCTTGCATTATGGGCTAGTCCACATAGCTCTATATGTTGGTGGCTTTTATCCCAACACAAAAATGCCTTGCAACCTTGAAGGTGTGAAACTCTTTGACAAGAAACAAACACTCACATTTAGGAACACAAAGCTTTTCCAACCTAAAGAGTAGCCCATTCTAGAGATGATACTGATCTTTTTTTTTTCACCGTATTCTCCATGACTCCATCCTTGTAGCTATTGAAATAATTGCTTAAATCCCTCATATTATGTGTATGCCTCTCTACATGCATTAAAGCTAAAAGGATCAATGTGCATCAGAGTTCCCAAAGTTTTAATTTTTGATGTGGTCCTAATTGTGTCACTCTTCTTGTTCTTGATGTATCTCACTTAGTGTTGATCTTTTTAGGGAATTCTATAAACTGATAATTACCTCTTATGATTTTTAAATTAGATCATTTTTTCTTATAGTCTTCTCCATCACAAAGCAATTACATATAGGACCTCAATAGTAAAAAAAAAAAATAACATAAGGATCATAAAGAGATAGCCACATAATAATACAAGTATTAAGAAATGGAAAATCCCACGTGGGGGGAAACCAAACAATATTTTCCTTAGAAGAATCATCAATTTCAATAGAGAGATCAATCAAATACAAGATCAAGCAAACTTATAATGTATCTAGACCAAACATGTCCCACTGCTTCCTATTCAATTCAAACACTACAAGATAACTTTGGTCTAATTTTGTACCAATCAACTCAATCCTGAAACCCATTTACACTTTAGAAGCTTGGTCCTCTAACTATATATTATATCAAGAACTCAACCTTGTTATGTCTCGCAACTTTGACCTTGTCTACCTCAAGAATTTTATCCATATTCAATAGAGATTGTATCTCAGAAATTAATATGTCTTTCCTAATTAATCTGCCTTAGAAACTCGTCCTTGTTTTAGGAATTTTCTTTAAAAACATGTATGTTTCTCTGAGCTTGGAAATATTTCTTCGCTGCCTCAGATAGGCTGAACGTGCTTACCTCAAACATATCTGAATTTGTTGCATGGAGGGAGGTCGAATGTCACATATTTATTATAGATTCTCTTATCTGAATAGGTGTGTTTATATTGGATCCAAGTTGACTAGGAGGAGCCAAAAATTACATTTTCAAAATTTAAAATTTCTTCTCATAAAAACTTTCTCGTTTAACGAGCATGAAGAAAATTATTTACAAATACATCATTAAATGAAATAATAATTATGAAGGCTTACCATAGCTACAAAATTCAACACTAAGCCTCTTAATGCCTAATCAGGGTTGCAGGGTGTCTATGCATGATCTAAACGGTAACATTATGAGTATTGGGTTATGAAGACTCCTCTTTCTTAGACATCCTTAAATCTCATATATGATATCACCATCGTCTTATGCACAAAAGTTTCTTTCCAATTATAATAATTTTAGTCAAAAATGAGCTTTGGACAAGAAATTATACCCATTGTAAAAAGCTACCTTGTAGGGCTTCATCAACTTCTATACTACCACACATCTTTATCTCATTTACCCACGTCACTTGATCTAATTAGTAGAAAAAGATATCATTCATTAGCACACATAAATAAGGATTTCACTTGTTAAACTCATTTTTTTCATTTCTACCTAACTTGACAATGAATCATCAACTAATGGATCTTGACCTGCAACCAAGTGATGTTCCCTCTGCTAGACACTGGGACATGTAATCATATTCTCTTTGAAACTTTCCAATGTCCAATATCCAACATATTGATGGAGTGAAATTATATATGCTAATATTTGGTATACCATATTCAAATAATGGAAATCCAATATCATACATACATACATACATATCTATATCTATATCTATATCTATACTATATCTATATCTATATATATATATATATATATATATATATATATAATATATAATATATATAAGATATATATATAATATATATATATAAATATATAAATATATATATATATATATATATGCATTTTGTTAGTGTTAGGATTTAAGCTTGATTTCAAGGAACCAACCTCTCGAAATTTAAAATACCCAATATTCAATCTCCCCATAACTAAAATCTTAGATATTTATTACCACGTCACCTCTAACTTGACTACCACTTAGCTGCCACCTCAATGTGGCTATGCACTTTGATCCATGTCATCTTGCCATGTTGACATGTCATATCAAATCCATGTCCACATGCCACACCATCGAGGATCCAATTCATGACATGTCATCGAGTATCCAATTCATGCCATGTCATTATGATACAACACCTATCACATCAGGCTTCCATGTCAGAACCATATTAGCATGCTATATATTATCAAGAATTATTGATATCATTAGGAAATCCCAATAGTTAGGTCCCAATCTCTTAATAGTGAAAACCCTGAAAGCCTAATATTTAGATACTCGATACCTCACACTGTCATCACCAAACATATTAACTGACGGCTCCCAAAACTTACATTAATTGAAAAATATGACAGATGAAAGGTTAACACCCAATGGTTGAAGGCCCAATATCCCCTTTCAATGCAACTCTTAGTTGTGACTCCCATTGGCCATGTCACCAACCATTAAGGCCAAGGACTGTGATTCTCAAAACTTCTAACTCACTTTTTATATATTTATCAAAGGTTAAAATGGATTTAAACCCAAAGTTTTGGTAGTCGACTAGCATTTATTTGATGAATGATAATTGATCTATTGAAAGAAAAGGTTTTTATTAGTTGTTAAATGGGTGAGACTCGTTACTTTCATGGAACTTATCACTTTTGTTTATTTGTAATGTTTAACAACCAAAGCCCAATATCTTGATACTCTATTAGTTCTCTTCTATGGATCATGACCCTTCCAATTGACTCTTGGTTATGGCTCCTATCAAGCCATGTGACTATAGGTGGAAGCTAAATATTATGACCCCAAAATTACAGAAATTCTGATAGGGTTACTAGGGCTATTCCAAAGATTTCAACTAACTCTAGTATGGCAATAATTTTCCCTAAAAAATTATTAATACGTGGAAGTCTTCAACAAACTCTAATGGAAACCAAAGTGATGCCTCCATCTAAGCATCTTCACCAAGAAAAAAAAATATGGCCAATGACCCAAATTCACAACTTGTCCCACTTGAAGGAGATTCTCCTCATTCCTTTAGGTATGAAAATGCACCCTAAAAAAATGTAATATTTACAAAATAGAGAGGCTATTATATTGAATTATATTAAGAGGGGAAAATCCCTCTTAAATAGAGCTAAGCTTTAGGTCTCCTAATTGAGAGTAGGGATATAGTCACAACAACTTTTGTCCCATAATTGGCTTAAGAAGGGCCATTCACACTAGGAGGATACATTAATATACTTAGGCTCAATTTGACATGTACATTCCACTTCACACCTCATACATATCATAACCATCATAGGCAAAATACTTCATAGAATACCTCTAGATATAGAAAAATATTCATCATAGAAATATTGGTTAATAACTAAACACAATTATATCATATTTATAGCTCTTCATTCATAGATATTCATAAATCATAACAATATTCATAAAAAATTGAACAACAGTATCATTTCATTAACAAAGGAGAAATACACTTATCTGTTTGACTTAAACTCGTTAGAGAATGAAGAAGGGTGAGCCACTCTCCACCCAACATTACGCTCACCTACATTGTAGTATTTCTTCCAATTGGCCACCCATAAACTAGATCTAATGCCTCAAGAGAAAAATTCACACAGTGTTTAAGAAGGTTTCAAGTAAGGTAGAAGACATGAAGGCCACTATTCACATATAAGATTCAACATTTCTAAAGTTTAAATGATGCACCAATTCCTATTAACAAAAAGACACATGGCCATGTAGAGCCAACACAACACAAAATGTAGCTCTTTATTATATGATGATCGTTTAAATGTTCACATTATGGATCTTTTAACAATCTGGTGAGCAAATGTGGATTATCTGCCAGTTGTCTCTCAACATCAAGTTTTAAAATATATAGCGAAATATGTTTCAAAAGAAGAGAGAAGATCAAAAAGTTATCACGAAATGTTGGTAGGGGTTGTTGGTGGGATTGGGTTTCAGGCTCCTACGTTATCTTCATATAGAAGGTTCCTAGTTGAAACTTTTGTTGAGTGTGACATTGGAGCTAAAGAAACCTACCATATGTTTTTAAAACTCTCTTTTTGTCTATAGTCGCAAATTTTTCCCTTTAAATGTTAGCAAGAAAGTGTAACAAAGTTATCGCTCCATTATGAAGAAGTTTCATGTGCAAATAATTTCATTCAAGCATATCAAAGTCGACCTGCTTTTTTGGAACATTTGTGCTTGAAAGAACCAACAAAATTGGGCAATTTTGATGCCAATTGTAGGAAGGAGCCATGGAGGCCACGAGAAAACCATGCTATTGTTCATTTTTTTCCACTATTTTATGTTTTTGCTGGTGATGGGTCAAAAACGTTTGAAACCTTTTCTTGGATTTATTTACTTTTATACAAGTTTTTGTGACATTTCGTTAAATATTAAGATTTCAACTGAAAGTATCATTGATGATTGGAGGAATTTGAGATATTCTGTGTCGCATTTTGATCGAGTCCCTTTTCCAGATGGAGGCAATGAAGAATATGTTTATCCCCTTCTGCAAGAAGAAAATGTTGATCAAGATTTGGAAGAGTGGAAGGTATTTTCCTGGATAGTTATTCCTAGCAATGTAAGCACTTCAGACCTTGAAAATCTTGCTAGAAGGGACTTTGATATTCATTATAATTGGCAGGAAATAATTGTCCCAAAAACATTTTGGAGCAGGGGATCCATTTTATAAAGTATGCACAGTTTTTGAGTGTTGTCAATGGCAGCATGGTTAGGGAGACATATTTTCACCTTCCTCTCTATCATTAAAGCAACTCACAGATTTTGAAATTGTTTTTCGACACTTTGTCAATGGTGGAAACGATGGTGCTTTAAAAATGATTAGTCAAGGTATTGTTGCAACGAGAAGTCTTCTCTCATTGAATACATTTCTCATGCTCTTTCTTCTTCAAAAGTAGATGCTAAAAGTCCATTTTCATTGCTTGCTACAACTAGTATAGCTTCTTTTACATACGTGCAAAAATAATACATTCTGTTTTGAAAATTCTTATAAAAGATATGAAACCATTGCCCGATGAGGATTTTGCAGTCTTTTAAGAAGAATTGAGGAATGTTGTAGCATTTTTTGGTTATGATTAAATAGAATATTTAATCATATTTCTATGCTCATAAGGCAATTATACAAGGCAAATGAAGGTCTACTGATCAATTAATTAACTTCCTGTTCATCTCCATTTATTCATATATTTACTAATTTCCCCTTCATATATCCATAATCATCCATTTTCCACTAAAAATATCTCTTCCTATGGTAAAAATCCTTTTTACATAGGAAAAGTAAAAACCCATAAAAATATTTTTTCCCTAAGTATTGATGTTATTTGAAAAGTCAAATGATTCATTAACAAGCATTATACTTAGTCATTTTCCCTTTCTGCTCATATTTTCATATTAACATTAACATATAGTATTAAATCCATAATTTTCCTTTTCACGTATATATAACTCCCTGCATTAAATATCCCAAAAACCCTTTAGTATTGTTAGAAATTATGCATTATATACAAATATCACATTGCATATTGACGGGACTGCAGGCCTTTTAAAACATCCATATACCAGGCCAATATAAATCATCATTTATTACCCATATCGCATCCATCGCAAAATCCCGGTTAAAGCATTACTTTCTGCTGATGCGATCCCAGACTCCGATCTCCAATCGCAATGGGACCCGGACTCAAAAAAATATATATATTGCTCTAATCCCACATCGCATATGCCTCATATCGCAGCTCCCCACCTAAAGCAATACACCTTCACCATTTGTGATCACCAATATGCGATAGGAGGCCTGGACCTGACCTAATATATAATACAGTTCAATGTTATGTCGTGTCCGTGCATTGTTATATGTCTATGTGATGGGCCTATCCCCCGCCCACTTAGATAGCAATATGAAATTAACCTTGGACCCGATGTCATTTTCTGCCAGTGTTAATATAATTTCAAATCCGCCATATATGATTTTGCAATGATTTTATGTGTTAAATCGATTTTCGATTTAAACGTGGAAATGAGACAAAGCCTCCATTTCACCCCTAATATGGGTTTTAGCCATGATTAAGTCATTCTCGCCATAACTAATCCCTTTGTATTCCTATTTTCCACCCTGCCGCTATTCATTTTTCACCCAATGGTTAAAAAGCAAGACTGTTTCTCCTTTTAAATGCATGAAAAATCATTTTTTCCGTACTCTGTCTATTTTACACAGTGTAGCCTCCACTTTTCCTCTGTGGCCATTTAAACCATCACTATTCCTTTCAATACACCCTAGACTCCTCAATAGCCTTTGAGAACTTAGTAGAGCCATCGCGACCTTCTCTATTGCCATATTTTCTTAATGAGTGTTGTGTTTTGCAAGTAAGAAGATCGTTGTTCCAGGTTTTTAAAACAAAAAACCCGTGTGATAGCTTGAAGACTAGATATGAATATTTATTGTGAAAAGCATAGTAAAACCTAAAATGAGCGTAGTGAATTTACTCAACAGGATCAAAAAGAAAGTTACAAAGTTGAAAGCAATATCAGTAAAAGGATTTAACTGAAGGAATCAGCCAGCGTGAAGAATGTAAACAACCGAGCAACATAAAGGGGCAAATATCATCATACAAAATCCAGCACAGCCTGAATAAAGGGGACAACAAGAAGAATTTCAGTAGCTGCCCTTATCTTCTTGCCATGAAGATCTTTCTTTTCCTAAAAATCTTAATTTGTTTTAGAATATTTCTTAGTTTTATTATTGTATAAATAACTCTCTCTTTGAGATGTTATGTGTTCAGAGTTGAAGATTCATAGTTCAATGCTTGTAAAGTTTTGACTGTTGATTCCACTTTGAACATGGAAGTCACCTTTGAAGGAAGATTTTGTAGATACTTGTTGTACTCAGTCTTTCTGGGGCCTTAATACAAAACAACGGATTCTGAATCTAGTTTTACACAGTTCTATGTTATCCTGTAAGTTTTTCCAGGTGCCAATCATCATGTGTTTTCTAGTCATATCTTGCAAAGATATCTAGGTGGGATAAATTAGAGTATCAATTGATTCCTATAAGCTCCTGAACTGATCATCTATTAATAGAATGGATTAATGTAATTGTCTATGCCTCTAAATCCCCTCTAATCATAAATCATCAGCATCTTGTGTAAGCTTAAGTATACTGCCTTGAATCTTTTGAACATAGTTCAGAAGGTTTTCCGACTTATGATTGTTCTGTTTTACAGTCTGGAAACTGTGATAACCATATTTTTTGTTGTCTTCTACTCACCACTATTTTTATCTCACTGTGTAAAGTCTTATAGCAACCCTCTGCTGAAGTAATTAATATATCCCAAAGGATTAATTACTTTAATCGTACATCTGTCTTCTTTCATTTGTCTTCCAAAATTAAAACTGAAAACCCCCAAAACAATTATTTTAGATGCTCTAGCATTGGTAGCTTGACCTACTACTATCCCAGAGGTACAACAAGGCATATTTGAAATATATTGATTGAGGAGATGAGCTTTATAGGTCGAAGGCTATGCATGTAGATATATTCTCGTCTGTGAGAAGCCTTTCTTGAAAACAAGGATTATCCTTTTGGTGGTAGTTTTGTCATTCTTGTGGGTGACCTTGGGATGCTACCTCTTGTCAAGGATAAATCTCTGTATGTAGGTATAATAAATAGGAATGTTTTGTGGGAAAGTTTCAACATTGTTTTGATTTTCGACAAAATTTATAGGTAGCAAAGAGACGATCTGAGACAGACGTCTTTTCACAATATTTTGACAAACATTAGAAACAAAAAGTTTTTTCTTGCTAACTGAGATCTACCTATTATGAATGTCGATAGTTTCTTGGATCAACATGTTTTTTTTTTTTTTTCTTAATTCTTATGTTCACTTATTTGCAATGAATAGTCTCGTCAAATTGCACAACTGAAAGATGCTTAAATCGCTAAATTGTCCTATTGCAAGATGTCTTGCAGAATGCACTAGAAGAACAAAAATAGGTGACAATAATGACGATTTGTTGGAGCATGCATTGCTACTATGTCGTGGTGAGTGCATGATGCTAAAGTGTAATTTGTTGGTTGAGGCTGTGTTGGTTAATGGTGCTTTTGGATATGTTGAAGATATTTTCTATGCACATAGTTCAAAGCTGCCACAACTTCCACAATTCACTATAGTTATTTTGGAAAGTACTTTGGTGTTCAGTTTGATAGAGATTATCCAAATAGTGTGCCAATTGTGCATGTTGTTAGGGGGAATGTTAGATAGATGACTTTGAAAATGGCATGGGCATTGACAATTCACAAATCACAGGGGATGATTTTGCAACGAGCCACTATAGGTATTGGAGATAGAGAGAGGAAGGATTTAACATTTAAAACTATATCAAGAGTGAAATTGATAGATGGTTTGTGGATTTCTTGACCTTTTTCTTTTCAATGTTATGCTAAAATTTGAGACATTGCATATTTGACGCACAGAAAGAAAGAGGAGGAACGATTTAAGTCAATATCATTTCGAGGGTATTTATCTTGAATATAGTTTAGTGTTTTGGCATGTCTTTGAGAAAAAGATGAGTAGTTATGTATAATTATTGTTGTTTCTTGCAATTATATGTATGTTGATTGATAAAAAAAAATTTCTTCTTGTTGATCATTTGAATAGATTTACTGATTGGTAATCTCCGTAAATTGATGGTTTGGAAGAAATTGCATGGGTCGTTAATGTTTTAGTGGCGATGTTGTTGTTTGATTCGGTAAATTTTATATATTTATTCTTTATTTTGTCCTTATTTTTAATTCTATTATATTTATGTCTAATAAAAAATTTTGCCTTTAAAAAAAAACTAAGAAACAAAAAATCACTAATAAAATATGTGTATCTATATATTTGTTAATTTTTGTGTGTAGTTACTAATTTTAATCATATCTTTTTGTCTTTGAAATGTGGATATGGAGAACAATGATGGCATCTATTACTTTTCAATGATAAAATCTATTGCATAAAACATAAATTTTGTTGCCTATATTCATAAAAGGATTGATAGAAAACATGGTCTCCATCCTTTTTTTATTGATGAGCATATCCGTGTCTTGGATGGAATGAAATTATATGTTGAAACATTGTATCATTTGCACCAAAGAGAATCTGGAAGGAAAAGAAAGGGATTGGTTGGAAAGCCTGAAGCATCGTGAGCATTATCATGTTGATTTGAATTGGTGATACTTTTGTCACTGGTCTAGGTGTGTTTTGGAAGAGGCTCGCATAAATAAATATGTTCTGGTGGAGTGTTTAAAGTTGATTTTTCTTGTAGACTTTGTTGATGTTACAAGACCCAAAATATATCTCTAAATAATATATCTCAGGAAAATCTTTCTTTTTTCAGTTTAAATGTTAGCAAATTCGATATTGTTGTCATTGGTGTTGTTATGTGTAAAATTGTTTGTCAATTGTCTATGAATTTTAATTGTTTGATAGTGTTTAATATTCTTCCCTTTTATTCAATATTTTTTCCATGCGTTTATGATACATTTGAGTTTGTTGTTTGTATGCTTTAATGCATTTTGGTTTATAATGTGTGAGGGTTTTTTATATTTTGCCTAGAATGTGTGTACATGGCTTTATAATATCTATCCCTTGGGTTTAATATTTTTCCCTTTTGTTTATAGTTCATTGGCGTTATTGTGCTAATTTCCTCACTTTACTTTTCACTTGGGTTTATCAATGTAATTGTTCATATTCGTAGGTTCAAATATTGCTCATTGCATTTATAATATTAGTCGTAAGGTGTAATGTTAATCACTTGGGTTTAAAATCATGAGAATTGATGATCTAATGTCACGTTGCGACAAATATTGTCACAATATGAAAAATGAATCATCTTTAACCATTGTGAGCGATTGCCAATGGTAGTCAATCATAACTATGGACATCGGTGATAATATTTATTCCTTATGTTTATTAATGAAAGAGTTAATAATCGTAGAGTAAATATTATTCATAAGATTTATAATATTAATCCTCAAGTTATATATAAAACAAATTGTTATTTTATTTTTATTAGTATAATTATTATTATTATAAAGTTATTTTGTATATAATTTTTATTAATTTAATTTATTACTTTTATTATTAAATTAAATTAATTTAATTGAGTATTTATTTATTAAATTTATGGTTCTATTTATTAAAGTGTTCAATTTTAATGTAGATTATTTATGAATATTTAATATTATGAATTAATATAATAAATATAATACAGTTATTTTTTTTTTGTATAAAATTTGATTAATATATATTACTGTAATATTTGATAATCTTTTTTATTTTTTATTATTTTTATTAATATTAATGGTAAATTAATTTTTAATAAATGTTATATATAATTTTATTATAGTATTTTTTATTATATGTTAATGATGAGTGTGCTAGTTGATATAACATTTACTTTATATAATCTCTAAACACAAAGAACATAATTTAAGATTTCACGCTCAAAATGAGAAAAACGTATCACCAAAAATATTTTTTTATCAAACTATTTTGTATTTTAGTCCGATTATATTATATTAAATTAATGAAATTTTAGGCATGTATTTATTTCTTTAGATATATAGATATCTTATTATAATAATCTAATTTTAAGGTTACCACTAACTCTATATCAATCTGATGTATAAGGTTGGCTTCTTGAGTAAAGGTGTATATCCTCTAGTATTCTTTGAATTTTAAATTGTGATCTTTTACTAGGAAACATGTTTTTTTTGTTGATAGACATCCTTGTAAGGACTCTGGACACCACATATCTCTACAATGGTATGATATTGTCCACTTTGGGCCTAAGCCCTCATGGATTTGCTTTTGGACTTACCCCAAAAGGCCTCATACCAATGGAGATATTTGTCCATCCTTATATACCCATGATCCTCCCCACTTCTAGTCAATGTGGGACTTGGTCATATACCCAACAATCCTCCCCTCGAACAAAGGACCATCGAGCCTCCCCTCAAACGATTATCCATCTGTCCACCACTCTCTACCAACCAGGATTCTCCGCTCCAATGCGTTGGAAGCACACGCCTTACATGGAACACCACCTGCCTCGAGAGCTTGCTCTATCCCAGGTCAACTCCTCTTCACTGTGTTGGGACCAGGACACGTTCATGAAGAATCCGGAGCACACCGCCTGTCTAACCGAGCTCATCCACGGATCCCATTGTGATATTACCGGGGCTCACCACCTTAGTTCGGCATTCCGAGGATTCATCCACTTGGCTAACTTCGGGGCTTGGCTCTGATACCACTTGTAAGAAATTTACCCAAGAACATAAATTAATTACTAAGAGGAATAAATATAAAATTAACCAGCAATAACCATAAACACATAAATACACATGTTTATCCCGGAAAACCCCAAATCCGGGGAAAAACCCAATCATAATGAAATTTCATTATCCTCGGCCAAAACCTTGGCCAATCCGGCCAAGTGAGCCTTCACCGCTCACCTCCAGGCCATGCATTACAATGAAGTCCTTCCAGCCTTTTATAGGCTCCATTACATATAATACCATGGGCAGAATACCATGGGTGCACAATAGTATGTGCCCCAAAACCATCACTATTTAACCTCGTCAACTTTTGACTCTATCCTGAGTCAAGTTTACCTAACAATTTTCCCCCTTAAACTTGACTTGGGGTTCCTTGACTAACTCCAGCCAAAC
>APFE031199951.1:0-18766 GCA_000404065.3 Pinus taeda
AAAACACAGGCCCAACCTAGAAAATTGCCAGGTTGTAGCTAGAAACTAGGGTTTGTCGAAAAATGAGGAATTTGGCGGATCTAAGGGATGGGAAGTGTTTGATAAGGTACTTTAAGGATAGGGGAAGGTGTATGAACATCAGGAAACAAGTTTTGCCGATGATTTGACCGTCCAAGAGAAATTGCCTTCAAAACACTAGGAGAGGGAAATGAACTTACCAAGGCACAACTGAAGCATGAACAAGATGTAAAATGACTCATTAGACACTGAGATGATAATGACAACCCTATGAATGATGATAGACTCAGCTGAATAGTGACATAGATTGGCATTTAGGCAACTTTGAAAAGAGTGAGAGCAAACCCTAGACCTAATGCCTAGTGACCAAATTTTGCTTGAAGACTCACTGAAATGACAAAATTTGACCTTGACACTTCAAAATCACTTTGTAAGAGCATATTTGATCACTGGAGGAAGGCTGGAAAGACTGACACTAACAGAACCTATCAATTGCTTGTACAATGTAAGGTTCAACAACTCTGAATATGTAGTCGTCACCTTTTTTAGATTAGTGATCAGGGGCATGGCCATAGGTTTATAGTCCTTAATCCATAACCTTTTTAAGATCTCTATTGCATACTTACTATGCCCAAGGAAGATCTCTCTTAGTCTTTGCCAAACCTCCAAACCCAAAAAGTAACGCATCATGCCAGTGTCGTCCATCTCAAACTTAGCATCGATATCTACCTCACCCTTATAATGAGCTTCTTTGAACCTGTAAGAAACAAGTAATCTACATTACAACACCAAAACAAAGTGATCAATCCAAACAATTATACAATATAATCTAGGATCTGCTTTGCCTTTGGTGAAGCCCATATTTCACAAACATCCATCCTAAAATATCATGCTCTCACTACTTGCTTGAGTCCATATAAGGCCTTCTTAGTGTTAGACTCCGTCTCATCTCAGAGATTGATTCTTCTTCAAAACCCTGTTTTGAAGAAGAAATCATAATGTATTGTTTTAAATTATGTAATTTATGCTCAGCACTTCAAAAGGAAGTAGAAACTTCAAGCCCGTATCCCTGCAAAAGCACAATTCATAATATCATCAGCGATCAGGGACAAAGCGAAATCAAACAGAAACAGAGAGAATCAAAATAGGTCTTCACGGTTTCATCAGTTCCAACACCTGCAGGAAATCAAATTTAAAAAAAAAATCATCATTTCAAAGCCCAAAGTCAGAGGAAACGAGAAATCAGAGTTTGTGTCCAAGTTAATGTTTATTTATTTGTTATGCTGGATTTGAAGTGTGACTAGGCCGGGCGAAATTCATGATTTGCAGGGCCTACTCAGTAGTCTGTTTCACTGTCAAAGTTGGTCTTTGAAAATGGGTGTTTAGGATGGTGATAACTTGCCTAAGCGTTCAGCCTTAATGGATGCTTTAGGGCGCTGCGCTTGTCTTCCTCAGATTGCAACCATGCTGGTTAAGAGCCTTCATCGTATCCTACAATTTGCAATTTATCCAACTGTTGTTTCGTTCAAGCATTTCTGTTTTTGCCATGTTTGCAGAATATTTTTCTGTGTCAGAGGATGCGATTAATGAACAAATTGATCCGAAATCGTCGACAGGCTGCACTTGCCCTGAGAGAACAGTGTTATGAGGTTGTGATGAATGCTCTTCGATCATTAAAAGGGGAACCTGGTTAGAAAAGACTTTATAGAGAGTTTGGATCTCCTGTCCGACATACTGCAAGCCGGCCTTTGCTTGATCAAGCATCTCAAGAGCGATTTATACGTCAAATTATTCAGCTTAGTGTTCGATGGCCTGATCAAGCTTTTCATCAATATTTGTATTGAACAATGATTGAACTTGGGCTTGAGAATGAACTGCTGGAGCTTGCGGGACCAGATCTGGTACTTTTCTTGCAGAGAGCAATCAAAGTCTGGCAATTTAATAATCAAATCAACAATGCCTTCCGCTCCTTCATCCATTACTCGTACATGACAAGCTTTGAATCTTGAGCAAGCCAAATACCTGGAATTTCTTGCTCGTTACTATGTACTCTTAAGACTGTCAGAAAGGAGGCAAATGGAAGGTGGTGAAATGTTGACACTAGAGCAAAGATATCAGTATCTCAGTAATGCTGTATTGTAAGCAAGGAGTGCGTGCAGTACCCATGCCGCAGTGAACTCTATGGTTAACCATTGTGACAATGGATTGCTGGAAGCTATTATATGTAAAGGGATAGAAAGGCGACACACTTCTGGAACGCAGATGAATATCACACACAAACCTTCAAGCTCGGGTCCGAATCAAGGGGAAAGCTAAGCTTTGTTGATCTTGCGGGCTCTGAAAGGGTGATTGTGGAGGTCTGAATAGGGCTACCAGTGGTCCATGTGGGTAATAACATCAGGTTTGTATTCCTGGATTAGTTGCTGGCACACCTTTCACCATCTCGGACATCTTGGTCTCCACTCAAAAAAGTTATGAAGAAAGTACTATTATCTAAAACCATTCTGTTAAAGATGGATGAAGTTCTTGGAAGGGATTCTTACAAACAAGAGTTGCATTAACAATTTGGGTTGAAACCTTTCATTCTTCGATGTCTCCAATAAATCAACTTTATTTATTCAAGGATTATTGTTGGCAAACAGATTCCAACAGATACAAAGGTCAACAGTTGATTCTTTAAGATACTAATAAAAGAAAAAGGCATACATTGAATATGTTATAAGGAGATAGCAGTAATAATAGATAAATTGTTCTTTAGCTTATGTGGATGTCACAAATGGCACTAGTGGGCATCTTGAGACTGATCATTCCAGAATCAGAAAATTGATGTCAAAATTGGCCCTTATTGTTGAGTGCGATACTATGGTGGGATTTGTGTCAAACTGCAGTTTCCTTGGTTCAGAAAAAGGAAAGGATTTCCACATGGTTTTCTATGGTATATGCTCAATAAGATAAAGCTCTATGGCTGTAGTATTTAGTAGATGCATTCTGTGATGAATTGAGGTTTCTTAAAGTTAGCTTTCCTTTTCGGATTCATATGAGATGGACATGGAGAGAGTTTGCAACGAATGAAATCATAGAACCTCTCTGCAGGGGCATAGAAACTGATCTTCGTCCGCATGTGCGCTCTGCTCATCTGAAAGGATCAGTTAATGTGAATCCTACAAAGACAGGCTTGCGTGATTTATCCTGGTACTTGCAGTTGAAACTATTGAGGATATCATCCTGAGTATATCCATATAAAATCGCGTGTTGAGAACTATTTGAATGCGGCTTTCCACAATCATGCTGCCATGGCTCCTCATGACTGGAAGACATATTTTGAGATGAGACACCGTGCATAACAGAACTACGGGCTGGAAATAACGATGATATTCATTTACCTGGTCAGAAGTTGGAGCAGGGTGTTGATCTACTTGAAATAATGCATAACATTCATATATTTGTGACTTCACATACTTATAATCTACATACACAGGTATTCATAGAGGAAGGTTCTAATGCCCCAAACCGAAAAAAAAAAAAACTTGATTACAGTTGGCGTAAAGCATGTCGCCAAATCAAACACATGGAATAGGCGTTATAAGTACTACTGTGAATTTTGCATACCATTTTCTGGCTCGAAAGTTTGTTGGTTTCTCACAGTCTTGTTTGGTTAAAGAAATACAGATTTTGGAAAGGAAATCCAAATGAATATCTTTATCAACGAGCAAAAACTGTTAAAAAATGAGAAAATGGCATTTCTTAGGTGGCAGTCATTGCGATATGCGCGCATTTGATTCTGTGGCAGTTTGACCCGTATTTTAGTAAAGCGGCAGAGCGTATTTCCAGATTTGGGGAGCAGTTGCAAACTGGCATTCAGGATCCGATTGCCTGTAGCTTCAGCAAATGGGATTGACACCTACCAGAAGACACGTGTTACCAGATGCCTAAAATTCGTTTTCTTATCTATAACCTCAGTTAATCAGTGCTCCAAAAATTTCAAAAGAAACGAATTCGCCTATTTCGAGCCTTAATTACGATTTCATGGGATTTTTGCTCCAGATTTATCTCTTAATTGGCCAAGTATCATAAGATTTGGAGAAACGCGGTACCCTGTTTAGAGTAGTTGAAACGCCTTTCATAATTTTTGTAATTGCAGTTGAAACAGCACCGGGGGCTGTGAGGTCGATTTGTTTTTTCTGAACAGCATGTATTGATTATATGAGAAAAAATTCATTTGTAAGAGAGGGGAGATTTTTTCTGAGTGCTGAGTGCTGGGAGCTGCTGGAGCGTAGCAGAGCTTTCTTGTACAGTCTTGGGCAAAGAAAATTTAATGAAATTTCACAGCTCTGTTTGCTAAGATTCATGTGGTATGTTAATTTGGCATAGGTTTTCCCTTTGTCTTATATGTTAGACTGTTATGTTTCATTTACCTCATTATCATATCTGATTGAGCAAATGAAGTGATTAGGTAGGAATTCATAGTATTGTATGCTCCTCCTATAAATTTGCTCACATTCGATGTTTTCTTCTGTTTAAGGAGGATTCAGAGTTATTGTCTGCCCTCCTTAGCTCCTCACCAGTCTTGCCATCCCATATTAAATCTAGATTTGGTGTTAAATTGCTTGCCTACCTTGCCTCAGTTAATAATCTATGTAGTCATTATATTTCTATGTTCAAGCTGTGATTTTGCCCATGCAGCCTAGAAAAGCCCGTCATTAAAAACCCCAAGCAAACCTTCCTATATCAATTTACTAGCCTAAAATCTTGTTTCCTAATTGGTCAGCTCATCTTATTGACAAAATCCATCGAGTTTTGACCCGAGAGAGCCTTCTCATACCTCGTAGGGCTAGCTACGAGGTGAAATGGTTTGATGTAGCCTTGAAGATTTGCCTTTCTCAGCCTGAGGGGAAATCTCAAGCGCTAACACTTAGATTTGTAAACATGGGAATCTTTGCCATTTTACCCAAATCCTTGGGGCTTGTCTATGTACACTTCTTTCTCAATGATCCCATTGATGAAATATGCCTTTACATCCTTTTGATGTATCCTCCATCCCATATCCAAAACTTTTAATATAAGTGAGAGAATGTCTCCACATATTCCACTATATTTTTTTTGGAGAAATCTCTTGCCACAAACATGTTGGAATTTCTAAGTCTAACTGTTGGAAATCCTTCCTGTACTTTTTGATTTGTTTCTTCCTACTTGTTTTGTTAATTAACAAGTTATTTACCATGTAAATACTAAAAATAAATACAAGTACAATCTCAACACATACAGATCATCAACTGAAGAAAAAAACAAGCACACAAGTGACACCGTTACTTTTGGATTATGTCCCCGGAAAAACCCAATGCGGGAAAACCGGTGCAGCGATCTGAGGGTTTTATTATTAAGCAGTTTCAAAATACAATTTGGGTGCCAGAAATGGCTCACCCAACAGAGAATGCCCTCGGTAGTAGTACCTCTCAGTCGGAGACAGATATTAGCTCCAATCTACCCCATGAAATCTCCCAGCGTCAGCCTCTAGGGTGTGTGTCAGCCTCTCTGGCCCAGCGTCAACCTATTTGGCCCAGCGTCAACCTCTCGGGGCTTTGCGTCAGCCTTTGGAGCCTTTGCGTCTCCCACGTTGGCCCTCCTCAGGCTCTGCACAACTCCTCGCTGCCTCTGCGTGGCCTCTGGCTGCTTTTGCATGGCCTCTAGTGGCCTCTAGCTGGCTATGCGTCAACCCTCCCGACTTCTTCACTTATCCTCCTGGTACTACCTCTGCCTCTCTGCTACTGCATTCACTGCCCCTCAGCTGCAACTCTGATCACTCCTTCGATTTCCTCAGCAAGCCCTGCCCCAGAAAATCGAATTCTTGATCGACTCGATGTATTCTCCAAGTGACCCTCAAGCCTCCTCTTACACTTTTCTCATTGACAATTCAATGACCGAGATTAAGTCCCTAATCAACGACTAAGATTAGATCTGGCTTGATCCATGACTTTTGGACCATTCTAACTCAGTTTTGTATTAATTCACATTAATATTTTATTTTCCCTAAGTTTAGACTTAGGGACTCCATTAAAAATAATAATTATTTTAATATCTCCCAAACTGGTTAGATTCTGCCCAAACCATTTCTGGGCATTGGAGATCTCATGTGCTTTAGCCTCTATTAATTTTTGTGGCTAGAGCACATTCAATGCTACCCTAAATCAACACTCTCTCTTATTAGCGAGAATGTGCTTTAGTAATACTCCTCTCCTCACTGAGCATCACCTTGATCATTTGGCGTTGGTCCCTGTGCTGACGCTAGGCCTGTTGCCCAACATCCTCTGCACTGTTGCATCATGTACTACTACCCATGGCCCTGCCACTGCCCTTGCTGCATCTGTACGGCAGCGCCCTTTGCATCTGTGCCGCTGCCCATGGCCCTGCCATTGCCACTGCCACTGCTGCATCTGCACTGCAACCCCTCTCATCATGCTGCCCATAGCACTGCCACTGCTAACCGCTGCACTGCAACTCAGTTACTGAGAAGTAAGTAACTGATCTCCCAATTCTGACATCTCCGTCAGGCTAGAAGCACTCCCGATGTTGAAGCTCTCTCTATCACTTACAAGTGCTCTCTCCATCCGCATCCGTCTCTACTGCATCCACCAGTCTTGCTACTCTTCGGGGCTCCCGTAGCAAGGTATAATCCAAGAGGTTGGGTACCTCAAGGATCCTGCCCCTCATCGCTTGTAGTCTGTTTGACTACAGCTCAATGTCTCCCCACTTCCTCTCAAGTGGCGTATGAGAACTCATGGCACAGTCATCATTTGTTTCCACTTCTTTCTCTGCCCTTGCTGGTGCAGCCTTGGTCTCAGAAATCTCTCCCTTGCTCTTCTTCCTCAGACACTGGCTCGCATAGTGACCCATTTCCCCACAGTGGAAGCATTTGACCTTGGAGAGGTGCTTCTTCTTTCGTTTCTCCTGCTTTCCCTGAGATGCTAGGGCAGCATTCTCCTCTTCCTCCTTCTTGATTCTGCCCCCCTTGCTGCTGCTTCTCGCCTTGGTTAGCCTTCTGATCTCTTCTTGACGAAGAGCCACCCACAGTTCCTCCCAATCTAGAAGGGTCGATTTGCCCATTATGCTCTGGACAAATACCTCCCAATCCTCTGAGACTGTGTTCAATGTGGTCCTCACCGTCATCTCCTCATCCGGCGTGGCCCCTATGGAAGTCAGCTGATCACGAATTTCCTTCAATCAACCGAGCAAGGTGTCTATCTGTTCTCCCTTTTGCATTTGGTATGACCGCAGCTGATTTTCTAGTAGCATCTTCTTCTGCGGAAGTACGCTGCTACAATTTCGTCAGGGCCTCCAACATCGCATTTGCCGTGTCTTTTTCAGCAATATGTGGTACTACATGTTCCTTGACCCCGTCAAGGATGATGCTTTTGGCCCTCGCCATCGCCTCCTGGTACTTTTCGTTCTGATCCGGGTTAACTGGGATCGCTATCGTGTTCAAGGCGAAGTGCTTGAGACAATTCCTGTCTAGAATGAACAAGATCTTGGCCTTCTAGACAACGAAGTTTGAGGCTCCGTCCAGTCTATCATGATCTCTTACCCCGTTCACTGCCATTTTGCTGCTCCTCTTTCAACTCTTTCGAGTCTCTCTACTTCCCTCCTAGAAGTTCTCGGTGTGACTCCCTCTGAGCCTCGATTTCCCTCTTGGAAACCCCTTTGTCAATGTCGAGATGCCCCCACTTCGATCGTTAGTGCAGCTGCACCACTGATTCAGATTTCTTGGCTAAAAATCTTTGGCAGCAACTCCCTCCTTGGTCTTGCCCTATTAGGTACTGTTCTGACCACAGTACCCCACCAACTTCACTCCACAACTTACCCACAACCTCCTATGCACCAGCAAACTGAAGGTTAAAGCCTCTAGGCTATACGCAATTCCGACACTAGCAAAATCCGCACCTCCTGGCCATGGGTGTCAATCCTTCCTCACTAAGAAAGATGATCGAGCACTGCATAGGTTAGGTCTGCTCCTCTCTGCCACTGCGTTGATCCTCTTCTTGGCTCGAATTGATGATGCAAGCACTGCATCACCCCTTCCTTGCTGCTTTTCTGCTAGGAACAACTTCTGTCATTCGGCACACTTATTTCTGATGTTGTTGCTCTGTTCGCCTGATGTCCTCAGTTATCCTGTGATCTGTAACCACACTCTGATACCATGTTGGAATTTCTAAGTCTAGCTGTTGGAAATCCTTCCTGTACTTTCTAATTTATTTCTTCCTACTTGTTCTGTTAATTAACAAGTTATTTACCATATAAATACTGAAAATAAATACAAGTACAGTCTCAACACATACAAATCATCCACTGAAGAAAAAAACAAGTACACAAGTGACACCATTATTTTTGGACGAATGTCCCTGGAAAAACCCAATAAGGGAAGACTGTTGGCATTATGATACAAGTGTTGTCCTTGATGGCAACTCATTTAGAGGAATATTCAGAGGTAACAGGGCAGTGGTACAAAAGAACAGGAAGATGGAACTAAGGTCTACTGATTAGAATAAAGAAGATGAAGGAAAAGGTTGATATAAAGCACTTTAAGAAGTATACACATGCCCAATTAGTCAAAATGACGTATACACGCTGGTACACAGAACAAAAAGAGCGTATACGTATAAACACACTCTCACGAGAGGAAAAACACGTACAGGTTGGAAAATCAAGGTTTTGGTCCAAGGTATTTAGTTTGAGGTATTGATCCGAGGTATTTGGTCCTAAGTGGTTTTGGTGCGAGGTATTGAGAAATGCCTAAAACTATATAAGGAGGAGAAGATCATTAGGGTAGGGTGTGTAAGTGAATGGGTTTCTAATGAATACTTCTATCTGAAGTATATTTTATGTTGCAGGGGCTATGTTGGTGATTTGATCTGAAATATTTTGTGCACCTTGAATTCAATGTTGGATTAGGATCATGAGACTTGAAATGACTTGTCATTGAATGATCTGATATTGGTTGGGCTAGATCTAATTGTGTACACCTATTTTATTTTTTTAAGTTTATGAACTGGGTTGTCTGAAGTCCGGAATAACAACGAAGTTATGAGTTAATATTTATAGATCTGTACGCTGGTTCGTCTTAGTAAAAGCGCGTGTACACGCAGGTTATACTCTTCCAAGTAGTGTATACAAAAGAAAAGCCTTGTCTTCAGGTTTGACTGATCTATCAGATCAGTTCTGTTGTTTTACCGCTGTTTGTCAATGAAGTCTTTTTACATCTGAAAGTAAAACTGAATGCATAAGGAGTTTGATATCTGATTGATTGATTGTATAAGTAGGGTGATCTCTGCTACTTTCTGCGTGAAGCTCTGTAAATTGACAATAGATGTTCAATATATTGTTGGTTGGTACAGACTTGATTCAGAAGTTTTAGGTTTCAGTAGTTTTAAAGGTATATGTAGGCTTTATTGAAGGAAGTAGCGTATACACACAGGCTAGGTTCAGTAAAGTAGCGTACACATTCTGATGCATGATTTTTGAAGTTGCAGCTGGTTCTGAATGATGATACAAGTTTCTGGGTTCAACACAGAGTTCTGGTGATAGTGATTTGACTGATCAAATTAATTGATTATTGGTTGATGCAGTTTGAAAGTTCTGATGCTTACAGTCTGAAAATTTATGAAACGTGGTTTTTGGAGGAAGAGAGAAGGTTGTAGCCTTTTGTAGGCCAGTGCCTGCATATTGGTAAACACATTGGTTGGTACAAGAGCTAGGGGGTTGTAGCTCCCTTTCAGCAGAAGTTGGAAAACGAGAGAAGGTTGTAGCCTTCTGCAGGGGGGTGCTTGCACACTGGTATTGGGCTGCACCACTACAAGATTGTAAACATATTTTCTTATTATTAAAAGAAGACAGAGATGACAACAGTAGGTGGTTTTCACCTTAAATCTTGGTGTTCATGTGTGTTGCTTATGTGTGATGATTTATTCTTTTTTTATTGCACTATTTAATAAGCCACTGATACACTGGTTATAGATCAACACATGGTAAATTAACTAAATCACAAGATTTCTGGGTATACGTTGGTTTCTCTAATCACAGTAGCGTGTACACGCTAGTTCACTTTACAGAAGCAACGTATATAAATCTGTATGGGAAATGAAAAATTATTGATCTGATAAAACGGATTCACCCCCTCTGTCCCCCAGTGCTATTTCCAACAATTGGTATCAGAGTAAGTCCTTTAGAAGAAGCTTGATCGCTTGAAGGAAGATCTTTCAAGATGAATAATCATGAAGGCATAGGATCCATCACAACATCAATCTTCAATGGGAGCAACTTAGTATATTGGAAAATAAAAACTAAAGCTTATCTACAATCGCTTGGAGCCAATGTTTGGGAAATTGTGGAAGGAGGATATCAATTTCCAGCGACAATTCCTACAGACTCTGTAGGTAAGAAGTTATATGAAAGCAATGCCAAAGTTGTCAATACGCTATTGAGAAGTCTGTCAAAATCAAAATTTTTCGAAGTCATTCAACTCAAAACAACCAAAATCTTGGTGTTCATGTGTGTTGCTTATGTGTGATGATTTATTCATTTTTTACTACACTATTTAATAAGTTACTGATACACTAGTTATAGATCAACACATGGTAAATTAATTAAATCACAAGATTTCTGGGTATACGCTGGTTTCTCTAATCATAGTAGCGTGTACACACTAGTTCACTTTATAGAAGCAGCGTATATAAATCTGTTTGGGAAATGAAAAATTATTGATCTGATAAAACTGATTCACCCCCTCCGCCCCCTAGTGCTATTTCCAACAATTGGTATCAGAGTAAGTCCTTCAGAAGAAGCTTGATCGCTTGAAAGAAGATCTTTCAAGATGAATAATCATGAAGGCATAGGATCCATCAGAACACCAATCTTCAATGGGAGAAACTTAGTATATTGGAGAATAAAAACCAAAGCTTATCTACAATCGCTTGGAGCCAATGTTTGGGAAATTGTGGAAGGAGGATATCAATTTCCAGCAACAATTCCTACAGACTCTGTAGGTAAGAAGTTATACGAAAGCAATGCCAAAGCTGTCAATACGCTATTGAGAAGTCTGTCAAAATCAGAATTTGTCAAAGTCGTGCAACTCAAAACAACCAAAGAGACATGGGACAAAATCATTCAGAGCTACGAAGGAGACTTTCAGATAAAACGTGCTAAGCTTCAAACTTTCAGAATTTAGTATGAAACTCTTAAGATGCATAGTGATGAAAGTGTTGCTAGTCACTTTTTACGTATAGATGAGATTGTTAATTGTGTGGAGAATCTGGGTGAAGAGATAAATGAAGTTACTTTAGTTGAGAAAATTTTGAGAACTTTGTCTTCTAAATTTGAATCAAATGCCTATTTTTTTTTTTTTCTCTCCAAACTTATTTTAAAATGCAGTCGGAATGGCTTGTAAAGAGTTATATGAGTTAGTAGGTTGTTCAGTGAGCCAATCAAGAGCATCTTCTTCTAAAGATAAAACAAAAAGCCTCATCTTCACATCCTCATAATTAGCAGTGTTACACTATTTAAAGATATAAACATTAAAGTTTTTCACATGTGATGTAGCACTAATGGCATTGTTACTTTAAAAGGAAGGCAACTTTTCAATAGCCTTGTCAGGGATATTGTGAGGATAGCCATTTATGTTAGTGAAGTCACAAGGAGCAAAAAGATCATTCATGATGCTAGGCTCTACTTGTTCTTGAAAAAACAAATGAATATTAGAAATAGCCTCATGCCCAAGACTAGCAAGAGCTCTACTATGAGAAAGTCAATTCAATCTCTCTCTAGAAACCCTTTCAGGATCACGAGAGGGGCTAACTAGACCACTTGAATTTCTCCTAATAGAGACTCTTGCAAAATTTGGATTGAGTGGAGTCGCCACTTGAGCAAGAATCTAAATCTAAAGTTCAAAATGCTAAAACCAAAAGGTTAGTCAATTTTTCCCAGGTACAAGAAGACTTGTCCCTGTCAGCTACACCAAAGATGTTGACCCTGCCGCTTACACCTACCTACAAGTCAGTGAGAAAAGCCTTCAAACCCATAAGGTGTGGTTGGTGGCAGGGAACTCAGAGAAGGGGCTGTCACACTAATCCCGACTCTCTCTATTTGAGCTATCTCCTAAGTTAGCTAAGGGGGGTGGTCTCTAATGAAAAGTTAAGTTAAAAGATGTGAGTTTCTAGGGGAGTGTTATAGTCAAAATGGATTACTTTTAAGGATTTATGGGCAAATATGAAGTGAACAACTTGAAATAACAATGCCAATCATTAATATGATTAAAAGCCATAAAACCAGTGCCTCATAAGGAATTTGCTCAACAATTTAAAGATATATTTGTTCAAAGTAAAATGCAATGCTCTCAAAAAAGAAAACAAAGTAACACTGAAATGTAAATAAGAATTGTTAGCACAAGATATGTAAGATACAAAATGCTTTTGAGATTATCAACTTTATAAATCAAAACATGTGAAACATATCTTGCCAAAACCCAAAAAATAGTAATTAACTTGAAAATGTAAAAGAAAAGAAGTGCTAAACCAAGACATCAATATGCAATTACACTTGAAACATGAAAAAAACACTTGTTTGAAATGATTACAATACTTGCTTTTGTAATAGAATTTACATATGAAAACTCAAACCATCAAGAGACAAGTAAAGTAAATATAATGGAAAGTGCTCTTGGTTAAATTTATTAATTAGCCCTACAACAAGATTACAATTTATCTTTTCAATCCTCAGACCTCACTCTCGTCCACTGATATGGATCTCATAGTGAAGAGTCAATAGAGGAGTAGAGGATCCCTAAGATGTCTACTTCAACCAATTTATGTTGAAGGTAAAATTTTAATAAGGCTTAGGGCCTTCCTACACTAAAATGCCTAGATGAAATGCAAATTGTGTTAATTTCCCAAAATAAAATAATGATACATGCAAATGGTTCAAAGAAATTGATTTGCAATGCTTGAAAATGAAATAGTGTTTAACATAAGTTGCAATTATAACTTCAATTGAAGGAATAAAATTAGCTTACAAGTGTTGCATGTGTTTTATCAATGAATTAAAATGATACAAATAATTTGCATGAAAGTAAAATTTGTTTCAAATAGACAATAACAATAAATTGTTCCAATATTTAAGATAACCATGTAGCATAAATTGAAGCATGTATTCAAGTGCTCATGAAACAATTTACCAAGGTAAATGGAAATAAATCAAAGTTTGTTAAGCATATAAAATGCTTACATGTAAATGATGAATTGTCCAAAGTAAAGTGTAAGCTTGTAGCTTCAAACAACAATGAGAAAGAAAATGCAAAGCTCAAATGAAATTGTAACAAACTTTAACTTAATGAAATGTGATAGTGAGATCGTTAATTCCCAATTAAAACATGCATGTAAGTGAATGAAGTATGAAAACTTAAACCATGCAAATGTCAATCCACCCAAGAGAAGCCTCTCTCTAAATGGGGAGATAGGATACCATGGGAGAAATCCCAAGCTCCCACAAGCAAGTTAGATCTTTTATTAATATTACAATGAGAAGAGGGCCTTTCAAAGTTCTCAACTATACTTAAAGGAGAGTCCTCACAATAATTACTTGAAATTTGGACACTAGACCTACTTTCTTGAGAAAGTAGTGACAAGATCTCACAAAACTTATGCAAGGGAAACAAGGTGTGAGTTTCTTCCAAATGGCCACATATTAAAGAGGAAAATGGGTAGCCCTCTAGTGAACTTGACTTGGCCAAAATAAGCTTCAAAAGAGTTCACAACATCCTTGGAAATCGAACCCCCAACACTTGTCAAAGGTTCTGCAAACACTTAGTAGATGTTGCGAGAAGCTGCTCTTCAAAATCTGCCACACAAGAGTTAACAAACAATCCAAACAATGGCTGCAAAATAAGTTAAGTATTAATGGAAAAATCAACAAGATAAAATGTATATGTACAATTATAATTTACAAAAGTCTAAGCTAAAGACTGAAAGTAAACTCTCGTATTTGCTTAGCCATCTTCAAGCTCTTAGATAGCAAATGAAAGAAATGGAGTACAATGTTTATTAAAAGAGATTTCAATTTAGAAGTTCTCGGCTTGTGTACAAGCTATGTGCCGAAATCCCTGCAAAACCACTTTGTAAGATAAGACTATGAAGGTTCAAAAAACAAATGAGATCTCTTTTAAGAACGTATCAAGAATGGGTTGGTCTCTCCAAAAACTTCGCCTCATGCTTGATTCTGTAATTCCAACAAAATGTTCCATCTACAAAACTTCAATCAATAATTAGTTCCATATAGATTTAGCAATAAACAATGATAAGAAACTCTACAAATTTATTTAAAACCAACTAGAGCATTCTATACCTAGAACATATTTCTAAATCAAATGTTAATGCAAAATAGCTCTACATTAACAAATCTACAAGAGTATATGAAAGGAAATTAGATCAAAGGTAAAAGGAATTATACTAATGCTCAGCAATTCATCGCACTCGAAAAAGAAGAACACCTCATGAATGAAACCCCAAAGTCTTTATTGATATTTCTGAAAGTGTACAAGGCAGCAACACTTTTGCAAGCACAAAAGCTAGCAATAATATTCTACAATGTGAGAGCCTATGGCTTTATTGTATAGAAATTTTGGAGTCAATCCCAAAGTAAAAGTGATTGAACAAGTGACATGAGATAACAATCCCAAAGAGAAATTCGAATTCTAGTAAGTATACATCATTTTCTTTTTCTTTCATGTGCCAAATTCAAATTTTATGGTGAATTGACAAGTGCATATGGGTGGTAACCCATGTGGGGACAATTTCCCACAAAAATCTCCACCAAATATTCTCCAAATCCTCCCAAATGTGCATTAACTTCACAAATTCGAATTTCCAAACAATTTTTTCATTTAATGTCAGAAATTCGATTTTATTTGAGCACATGTCATTTCCTTGATTTTAGGAGTCCACATCACCTTGGGTCTTCACTTTAACTCTCCCATAATTTTCCACCTCATTTTCACAACATTTAGCATGTGTGGATATTTATTTTTCTCCATTTATTTAATTTATAGTTTAATTAATTGTCAAATTTCTTATTAAACTTAGAAAAAATCGGTTTTGAGGGTCCGAAACAGATTATTAACCCTTCAAAGTGTGTCATAGTATAAGGTTGAGGCTGAGAGGTGTAATTTTGATTACTCATACCCCATACAACTTCTCTAGACTACACTTATTACAATTTAAATACAATTTTATTTGCAATTTTTGACCTACGAGAAATCCAAAAAATTAAAAAATGACTACCTAGACTTAACCAATGTTGAAATTTGGTACCAGAGGACAGGTGGTTCCCTAAGACTTTGATCTTTAGCCTAGAAAAGTGTCCAAAAGAATTTAATTTTTCTCCTAAAGTGACTTTATAATTTTTATAAAGTCAAATCTAATTTAAAAGTGACTTTAAGTGATAAAGTTACTAAAGTCTAATTTTAAAGTGACTTTAATAAAGTCAATGTGAAATTAGAAAGGAAAAATGACTATGGAAATAAATCACTAAGTGGGTCTTTATTAAAGTGGGGTGAATTAAAAAATAGAAAGTGAGATTTAAATGAGCATGTAATCTCAACCCTAGATATCAATTTATTTCAGCCATTCGATTTAGGGATTACCTAAAAGTCATTTAGGGTTGGATTATAGGAGGAAAAGGAGGAAAAAGTTATTATTCTTTCATGAGCAAATTGAGAGAAGGAGAGTAAGAGAGCAAGAGAGATTTTTGGACATGGAGGAGAAGGAGACAGCAACTTTGCACACATTCTAAGGCAACAGTTTAGAAATCCGTACAGTTGAGTTAGCACATAGTGAAAGACAGATTTTGGCACGATTTTCTAGAAATCTGCACAGCTGTTTGCACAAAAATAGAGGAGCAGTTTGCACAGAAATCGAGTAGTTTGCTAGCACATTTTCCAAGGAAGGCCATACAACAAGTGGCTGTACCTTGGCATGCAAATCGAGGCAAATCCGTACAACATATTGCTGGGTTTTTCTGCACGCAAATCGAGGTCTGTACAACGTATTTACAGCAGCTTGGCACACATTTCTAGGCAGGCCGTACAACAACATTTAAGGCTGAAAGTGGGCATGAAAATCAAGGAGGAAGTACAACATTTATCAGTCATGTTTTGCTGTTTGCAAGTATTTTCCAGTTGGTTGTGAGGCATGGAAATCGAGAAAGTTGTAAAAGTTTGCTCGCTGATTTTCGCTGAATATTTCTCACTGTAAAAAACATTTTCAGAAATAAGAAAGAGCTCTCGAACTGGTTTTCCACAAGAGTTGTAAGGAGTTTTTCCAGGGTCACCTTGACTAAAAATCATTGTGTTTAAATGTGTTAAATGGCTATTTGTACCTGCTGATTTTTTTATTTTCTGCATTTTCCAGCATTCTGTAAAATTTCCAGAATTTGTGTTTTCAGAAAAAATTATTTTTCAGTTGTTGAATGTATGGATATGGGAAATGGCATTTAACTATTTTGGAGAAATAAGGTGAAATTGAAAACCGGGGTGGGAAATGAGAAATTTTTACATGGTATCAGAGCTTGAATGCTGAAGTGTAGTTTGGGACAGCAAGGAGGAAAATTACAGCGTGCTGATTTTTCACTCAGAAAATTCCAGCAAGTTGATTTTTCACAAACAGCAGTTTTATCTTTACTACAATAGTGCTATTTTTCAGTTTTATGGCAGTAGGATGTCATTAGGATTGAGGGTAGAGGATAGGTTGTATGGACATACAAATTACAACGTTTGGAAGGAGAGAATGGAGAGTATCTTTGAGGAGGCAGAAGTCTGGGACATCATGGTGCATACCACACAGAACCCTGTTGTTGTGCCTACTGATGCTACTCAGTTGGCTGAGTATAATAAAAAGAACAACAAGGGTAAGAGGCTGATTCTAAACGGAGTCAAAGACCATTGCATTCCTCATGTGAGAGGAAAGAGAAATGCCCATGAGATGTGAACAACATTGTCCAATCTCTACCAGAGTACCAATGAGAACCGGAAAATGGTCCTGAAGGAGAAGCTGAAAACCATTAAGATGGGTAATGACAGTGCAGCTGGATATCTCACAAAGATTACTAATGTGAGAGATGAGTTGGCAGTGATTGGAGAGGTCATTCCACCCACTGAGTTGGTGCGGATTGCAGTGAATGGTCTCACATGTTCATGGATGAACTTCGCTGACGGGGTTTGTGCACGTGAGACCCTTCCCACATGGGAGAGGTTTTGGGATGATTGCATTCAGACAGAGATCAAGATATGTCAGCTTGTGGCAGCCAAGCCAGTTGAGCAGGATGAGGATGTAGCACTCTCGGCAGGAGGCAAGAAAGGCAAAGGGAAGAAGTACGCTTCCACAAGCAATGGTGGGGGCAAAGGCAAAGGTAAACAGAGTAACACACCAAAGGACTATTCCAAGGCGAAGTGTTGGAATTGTCAAAAGATGGGACACTATGCAGTGGTGTGTCCGGAGAAGAAGAAGAAGAATGGGAAGAACCAGAGCGTGGTAGCTTCAACATAGGTTGAGGACTTTGCATATCGTTTTGACCGGGAGTTTGGGTTCACTGCGTGTGAGTCCTTTAGTGCAGGATCACTTGCCACTCAGGTTCAGAGGGAGCATGCTTTTCTCTCGATTAGCGGAGCATTTTCGGGTATCTGGTATGTGGACAGTGGGGCTTCACGTCACATGACAGGAGTCCGTGAGTACTTCTCATAGCTTTCAGAGTGTTTCACTAATATGGATGTAGTACTCGGTGATGACAGAGTTGTTAGAGCAGTCGGTGTGGGGACACTGACATTTCAGAGGGAGTCCAAACCTCCCTTGAAGGTGTCAGATGTTCTTTATGTGCCAGGGATGAGGAAGAACTTCATATCCGTCTCAGCTTTGGAGGACAGAGGATATGAGGTACTGTTTAGGGGAGGACAGGCGTTGATGTATCCCAGGGGCACTCCAGCTGATTCAGCTAGAGTGATAGGTGTACGCCATGCAAAGTTGTACAAGTTTGCATTCCAGTCCCTTTTGGCATTGAGCAGTAGTACTGACAGCAGAGCTAGCAGTTCTGAGCTGTGTGAGATTTGGCACTGCAGAATGGGACATATGTATCATGGAGCTTTGAGGACCTTGCGGAGATCATTACAGTTGTGCTAGATTTCAGTATTGATCACTTTGATCACTTGCAGAGGATGTGCGATGGGCAAGTTTGCCAAATACCCTTTCCCCAGCAGTGACAACAGAGCGACTGGGGTACTTGATTTGATTCATTCCGATGTGAGCGGTCGGATGTCTCACGTTTCCTTGAGTGGATATGAGTATTATGTTTTATTCATTGATGATCACTCCAGGAGGACCTGGATTTATTTTTTGAAGACCAAGAGTGAGGTCTTCAAGCGGTTTCAGAAGTTTAGAGCTTTTGTGGAGACACAGACAGGTCGGAAGATCAAATCCCTGAGGTTGGACAATGGGAGAGAGTACACCCTTGGAGAGTTTGCTGACTATTGCGCGGAGGTAGGCATTAGGAGGGAGTTCACTGTTCCTTACGACCCCCAGCAGAACGAGGTTGCGGAGAGGAAGAACAGATCCATTGTAGGGGCTGCCAAAGCCATTTTACATGATCAGGGGTTGCCATTGTTCTTGTGGGAAGAGGCCTGCAACACAGTTGTTTATTTGCAGAACAGGAGTCCGCATCGTGC
>APFE031199952.1:0-25544 GCA_000404065.3 Pinus taeda
CCTCCTTGTTCTGCATGTGACTATGAGTAGTCATTTCTTCAACAGTATTCAATAACTGTTTGTCTTTCCTCAAGTCAATGTGGCCTGCAAACACACAACAACCTTCAGTTTTCAAAATACAATACCTTCCATTTTCTTTTGATGCTTCAAGCACCAATCCTCCATCATAGATCTTTTGGATTTCAGCGGATCCTCTTTCGGTGACTTCAAATCAATATGAATTTGTTCTAGTTTCCTGAACTCATTCATCAGTTTTCCATTCAACCTCCATTGTAATAGCTTCCATTTCACCCTTTTCTTTAGTCTCCATCTGTATCTTCGGTTTTCACTTATCTTTCTTTGTACTGCCAGACCAATTTCTGGTTCTTCATTCTGCTGCCAACTTCTATGCTTCTGCAATTTAATGCTTCCCTCAAATTCATTCTCATGTAACTGATCATTCTTTCCAAATTTCTGGTTACTTCCATATTCATCTTGCTGAGTTAATATTTCTATCTCCTTCATGCGTTTGAGGACATAACTCCTTTGTTTCTCCTGATCTTTCATCTCACCTTCAAACAATCGCTGCTCAATTTCTCTGATTTCAACATCATATTTATTAATGCTGTCTTCGACACCTTTTCCTCCATTAGGTTGTATAAGCTTCGTTTCTCCTTTGGGTTCCTTGAGTAATCTTTCCAAGAATTTTATTTCCTTGTGAAATCTCCCCAGCAGTTCATCACAATTTCCATTCTCATCTTCATTCTTTTCCTCACAATCCTCTTGAGTTGACCTGTTTTCCACATCATCATATTACAAGCATCTTTCATCAATTCCATTAAACAAATTCATTGGTTCACCTTTTTGTAGTCCCACTATGGAATTGTCATTAGACTTCTGGCCTATATCAACCTCATCTGACTATTTTACACCAAATAGGATTTCATCTATGAACTCCTTCTGTTTCAATAGATCAGCGCCTTCTTCCTCTAAAAGGGATTCACCATCATACTTTACCTCAAGATCTTCATTCCTGGTTGTGACAATTTCATCAGGCTGTCCATCATCCTCTGCATATCCTGCAAACATACACAAACTATAAGAATCAAAATCACAAGGCTTCATTGCCTCATCTGCTTCCTTTGTCAACATATCTTCGAATTGTTCTGAATTTTGCCAGTAGTCCAGAAGATCTTCAGCCGACCTCTCATTATCTTCTTCCCCCAACATTTCACCTTGTTTTGGTTTGCAAATGGAGACTTCCAATTCTACCTTTTCTTCTCTGAGTTTCTCTGATTCCTCTTAAGCACTCAATATCTGTTCAATCTTTTTCCATTCTTCTACTATCTCTAACTTCACTTGTTGATTTCTCCTTTCCCGTAGTCTTGGCCATTTTACTCTTTTCCTCATGGTCCAAACACTTTTATGCAGCATCTTCATCAATATTCCAATCTGAAAATCTATCTCAACTTTCTCTCAGTCAAACTCTTCTTGACTCATCCACATGCCATTTTCTTTGGCATCTTCCCTTCTGCTGTGGTTTCTTTGTGAACTTCTGCTATGACTATCTGTAGTCATTTTCTGCTCCTCTCTTTCCATGAGCTCCTCGCACCTCTGCAATAGTAAGTCCTCCTTACTGCAATCTTACCTCACTAAGCTCTCCTCACTCAGTCTTTTGGTAAGCACGATCCCCTATCTGGAATCTTCTCTTTAGCAACACCTTTGCTCCCTCTAGGCTTCTGCAATCTCTCACTTTCTCTTTCGAGAACACTTCAATTGTCCTATGTCCAATCTCTTGTTGAATTCTACAGGTTCACTGCCACTTCTAAGGACTTTTCTTATTCTGCTTTTAAGAACACATCTGGTTCTTCTCTCACAACTTCTCTTAGTCTAGATTGTTGCAGTCTTCAGTCTTTGAGAAGTTTTATCCTTCTCAGTAATCCCAAATTCGACCAAACAGTTAATGAATTTTACTGTGATTAGCCACAACATGTGGACAATCCTCCACATTGTTGGCTAATGCCGATGCTCCTGCATCAATTTCTCGTCCTTATCTCACTAACCCTCGTGCTTTACTCCCAGTCATGGAAATTTCTCAGTCTCCCTAAGGCTATTGGATTTCGCTCTTTAATCAAACCTCTATGATTTATAATTTAGAGCGGCCTTGGAGAGTTAACTCTTCTCTCGCCTAATCCAAGGCCCTAATAAACCTAAATTTGTTGGTGTATTCTGATGACAATACAAAAGTTCTAGTTTATTTGATTACGTGCCTGATTTTTAATGGTTGTTCTTTTAAGTTAAAGGTATAAATGGAAATGAAACCAATGGTGTTTATATGATGCAAAAGAAATCAATGAAAAACTAACTGTATGAATGCAATCATTTTCTCTTCGATGAAAAGAGATTTCTATGTGTGTTCTACGAAACTTATATAAAGCAAAAGACTTTTCCTTTTCTTTTCTTAAAACACACTTCACACATACAAAATCTAAAAAATACTATTGATGATTTAATAATGCAAAACTACCCTAATGCAAGGTGTAATGAAGATGCAAGATCCTAAATTACTCTAAAAAAGAACGAAAGCAATTGTTTGTAACTATTAATAAGCCAACTTAAGTGTTGAAAACAATATAAATTTTGAATACAAAATCCTCTTCAAACAAGAAGGAAAAATCCCAAAAGATTACAATTCACTTTCAAAAAATCAAAAGAAACCAAAATCAAACTTGGCAAAAGAAAACAAAAACAATGTTTTTTAAGATGTTTTCTTTTTCAAGAAACAATCAAAACAATCTTTTGAAAGCACTCTAAATGCCACTAAGACTCAAAGACCGAAACAAGAGCACAAGGAATCTTTGCAAGTTACAAATTAGACAACGAATGAAAACTTGAACAAAAAGGGCTCAACTTGTACTAAAGGACCCAAACAGTTGCAAAGAGCTTGACAAACTGACCAAGAAGTCAGGAAAGAAATACTTTCAAATTCGTCAAAAGAGGCTTTCAGAAAGAAAGAAAAGGTATAAGGCCACGAAATGATGGAAAGCAAAGCAAGTATACCAATAACCGAGCTTGACACTAAGATTGAAAAAAAATTGTTGTTCTAGAGGACCAGAACAATCAAGAACCCCTGTACGAAGTCTTGTGCACCAAAACACAAATCATAAAACTCACTCAAAAGCAAACCTAGGCCAAACATTTTCAAAGCGGAAGAGACTTCAAAACAGTAAGCTCGCAAAATAAAATTCTATAGACAGAAATTGACCACTCAGAGACTAAACAGACCAAGAAACAAATCTTTATGGGCAGAGAGACTTGAAAAACAATGCAAAAAATGGTATACGTGACTGTGTTCAAGCACAAAAGTGTGTACACGCACTTCTGATAAAGGAAACTCACATATACGATAGTTCACTTCATAGTAAGTAGCATGTGTACACTACTGTAAATAGACTAAAGTGTGTATACAAAGCTTTGCAAGAAAAATGAAAAACAAAGCCAAATCAAAGAGATTAGACTTAAGGTATGAGATTCTACTGGACCAAATAATATTGTCACAGCAAGCAAACCAAGAACTAAGCCCTGATTAACACTGAACAACCCAAACTAGGAATAACAAGATTGTTATCCCCAATGGAGTCACCAATTCTATTTCGGGAATAAGTACCCTACGGCTTTGGGTTGGAACCCCAACAGAGAAAGAGAAAACTATAGTAAGAAACACTCATACAACTCAGGAAAAATTCTTAAATAAGCAAACTATGTGAGAGCGACCATACCCGGATGTCCTTCGTTCGGGTAGATCCTGTAGGGTTTAGACCCTCTGCAACTCCTGATGTTCTCCAAACTTGAAAGTTATTTAATTTGAACATACATAGTAGTATATAGATAAAGCATTTTAATGAAACTAACTTTATATCATATAAGAAAATGATTAGTTATACATAAAAATAACATTCATATATGAGTTACAACAATATTTGATGCATAAACACAGTTAATCTCGGAAACAAGACAACGCTTCTTTTTATTGTAGAAATATATAACTAACATGGAGAGAATTCACCTGAGTCTTCTTCTTCTGATTCCAAGTGGAACCATCCTCCAGATCCGTTTAGTCCTAGTCTTCAACAACGTCCTTCCATAACCAATACCATGATATCTCAAGCAAGAGGGAGAATATCAACGATCAAGGAAACAAGGGTTTCCTAAAACTTGGGGAAATGCTTGAAGCATATGGATACTTCCGACTCAATCAGGGATAATCTCAGTATAAAAACTCTATTTCTTCTCCTCCTTAAGGCCTTCCCATAAAATTCTATTTATACTCCTCCTAATTAGTTTTTAGTTGGGAAACAGTTGGGCCACAGACAATAGGAGGCAATCAACAGGTAAAACCGTGAACTCCGCCCATAAGGAAGGAATTTTTTTAAGTGTTTTAACACATATACACGGGTTGGGTATTGACTAACCCGCATGTACACACTTTTATCTCAGGGAAAAGGACCAAGTCTGGAAGGAGGGGTTTCCCTAGGCCATAAACCAAGCATCACAAATACCAAGGGTGGTAAATGGTGCTATAACAACAACCACATGATGAGAATCCTCATCCCATTGATGAGTAACAACCACATGTAGAGAAATCTCATCCTAAAGATGAAGAGAACCACATGTAAAGGAATAGAAGAAGTCTCATGAGATGATCTGATAATCACCCTATGAGTGACCTCAGTTAAAGATTTATTAAATGAAGGTATTACAAACTCATATGTTGGTGTGTGTGTCTATGTTATTTAAGCAACGGATCGATCAGATTGTAAATACACAAACACTTGAAATGGAAAACAACAGAGAAACACAGTAAGAAACTACAAGAACACAAAAATTTAATAAAGAGTTCACCATATCCTCCAGGGCTACATCTCTGATCCAGCTTTCGGTGGTGGCCTTCTTTTATTGTGTCTTGCAGCAGAGAATTACAATGAAGGAGCTCAATGTGAGTCTCCTAAAATGGAATTTTCTTGGCAGGGTGGTTCTTGGATTCCCCAAGCCACTAGAGTACACAGACTCTTTTCCTTACCAACTCTGTGATCTTCAGGTCTATAATGGAGAGAGCCCAATGTGGTGCTCAGTCCAAACAGATCCTCTCTAGGATGGTTTGAATCCCTCAAGCTCTCTGGTGCTCGATGCTGCCTTCGGTCAGCTCGGCCCTCTATCTTCCTTTCTACTATTGCTTCATTGTCTTTCTTCTCTCTGTTCTTCCTTTTAGTGTTCCATCCTCCTCTCTAGGGTTCTGGTGGTTTCCTTATGATTCTGGTGTCTTTCTGTTTTTTCCTGTGCATGGCTTTAAGGCCATTCGTACCCATGGCTCTTTGATTCCTCTTCCACTTCCCATCGGATCGCCTGCTACAGCTTCACTTAGAGTTCCATGTTCGGTGTCATCATCAGGCTCATAGGGAATGGCCACATGTCCTCCTGCAGCTGCGCCAATTCGCTTCTTCAGTTAGGTTTTTCCATTATGTCGTGGAATGAGTCTTCTGAAACCTTGGCAGTCAAATCAGATGTCAAATATTTTCAAACTGCAGCTTAATCCCCCATCGATTCCACTTTCTCCATCAAGCGCAATCTTAGCCGTTAGATCTGGGGCCTCCAGATCGAACGCCATATGCATGTTTTGTGCGGTTGACTTGCTCAATTGTTAGCACGTGATCAATGCCGGTTTTCTCTCTCCTCCTCTTGCCACACGTCAATTGTTGAGTGGAATCTCTCCTTTTCCTTTGAAACGGCTTACGACCCATGGATGCCCACGATCAATACCACCAGTTTTTTAGAGCGGGTCCTGCCTTTAGCGCTTTAACTTTTATCCCATGGTTTTCCCGGCTCTCATGCGACCAAGTGCTCGGGGCCTCTCCAATTTGGGTTTTTTCGTAATCGCGCATCAAAAACCTCCTCTGTTTCACGATCCGGGCCTCCAAGGGGCTAAATTCACCTCCCACGCAGTCTCCATGGTCCTCGGTCAGCGCGCTTTGACCGAGGTCCTCATCGTTCCACGCTGGCTGCTATTGCCACTGGTTTAGAGGTGTTTTTGATCGATGTTGTAAATTCTTTGAAGTTTGTCTTGACCTGGTACAACCATGGATCTATTTAATCATTCTTTATGGATCCAATTCGGATCACGACCTTCCCATTGAAAAGCTTTTGGACCACCAAAAGTTGGGTTTCTTTCAAGCATCGACTAAGTGAGGGTACTGCTGTCTCACTTGCCCAATCTCAATCCACTTTTCACTACTCAGCTTCGAACCTTTAAGTCCAATTCTGAGGTACTCAACATCTCATCTGCACGTCCTCCTCACCTTCCTATCCAAGACTGTGTCTTCCTGCAATTCATTAAGATAGTCAGGTAGCAGGTCATCAATAGAAGGCAATTGACTTTGCTCTTCAGGATCCTCAATCATTGAAGGTTAAAACACTCTCAAGAAATCTACATTTACGATTGAGTAGATGTGCATGTAAGCTAGTAGATCAAGGCAAAAAGTATTTCCACCAATCTTCTCAAGTATCCTAAAAGGTCCATACCTGATAGGCTTTATCTTTTTACTTTCACCTTGTATCATGTCCTTGTTGGTATACAGCCAGACCTGGTCTCCAACTTAAAAACTATGCTCCATCTGATGCATGTCATGCTTGGCCTTGTATCTAGCTTGGCTCTTTTCCAGCTGTTCCTGTACTGCCTGGTGGATCTCCTGGCTCTATTCAATGAACATAGTTGCTTTGTTCACATCACTGTGTCCATCAACTATGGTATATTTACCAAAGAAAAAATCCAAAGGAGACCTTGGTATGAAACTAAAACAGGTCTCAAAAGGAGATCTCTGTGTAGAAGAGTGTTTTGCTTTGTTGTAAGCATGCTGCACATAACACAAATGTTCATCCCAAAGCTTAGGATGTTTGCTGCAATATCCTCTGAGTAACTAGATTACTGTCTTGTTAACTACTTCTCTCTGGCCATTGGTTTGTGGATGAAAAGTTGTGCTTTTCTTCAATTGGGTGTCCATCAGCTCCCATAGACTTGACCAAAACTTCCCCATAAATCGGGTGTCTCGATCAGATACAATAGAAGTGGGTAGTCCAAAATGAACCCATACTGTTCAAAGAATAATTTTGCAGTTTGTTCAACTTTAATTTGTTTATTACAAGGTATCAAAATACACATTTTGCTGAACCTATCCACAACCACATACAGATAATCATGACCTTTTCTAGACTTAGGTAGTCCTCCAATAAAATCCATGGAAACACTTTCCCAAGGATGAGAAGGAACTAGTAGGGGAGTGTACAAGCCTAGTTTTCTATTGCTGGGCTTGCTTTTAGCACACAGAGTACACCCTCTTACATATCTAGAAACTGTCTCATTCATTTTCGGCCAAAGGGGGGTGTACAAGCCTAGTTTTCTATTGTTGGGCTTGCTTTTAGCACACAGAGTACACCCTCTTACATATCTAGAAACTGTCTCATTCATTTTCGGCCAATAAAAAAATCTTTGCAGCTGTGCAACTATTTTACTTACCACAAAGTGACTTAATATCAAAGAAGTGTGTGCCTCTCTAATTATCTTTACTCTCTCTGTTTTTGGAATACAGAGTTTCCCACAGTGATATAAGAGTCAGTCCTTCACATGATAATCCATTTCTTCTATCTTTTTGCCTTGACTCAAAGTTACATATACATCTTTAAAGTCTATATCATGAACATATTGTTCAATGTAGCTTTCATGTAGTACAGAATTATGCTTAAGTATATTAGATTCATTTATAATGGGTCTAGATAACATGTCTACAAATTTTTTATGTATGCCCTTTTTATATCTAATGACTAAATGAAACCGTTGTAGAAAACCCATCCATCTGTAGTGTCTTGATTGCTGCAACTTAGTCTGGGAGTGTAGATATTGAAGTGGTTGATGATCAATATGTATTACTATCTTTTTGCCCATTAAGTAATGTTTCCACTTCTTCACACTCTGAACTAATGCATACAATTCTTTATCATATGTAGGATAGTTAACTACTGCAAGATTAAAAGTCTCAGAATGATAATACATGGGTTTACCGTGTTGTGTCAACACTGCTCCCATGTCATAATCACTGAAATTTGTTTGGATATCAAACGGTCTTTGTAGATCAGGCAGTGCTAGTACATGTGTTGTACTAATCTTTTCTTTCAAGGTGTCGAAGGCTTTCTGATGTTTCCCTCCCCACTATTGTGCTGCTCCTAAGAAGCTTCTTACTTCTATAGCAGACTTGGGTTTAGGCTAGTTTATAATGACTACCACTTTAGAGGGATCTATTTTCAATTCACCACCCCCTACTATATGACCCAAATAATTTAGAGATGTTCTACCAAATTCACATTTTGAGAGTTTAACATAAAGTTTTCCTCTTTTCAAAACATCTAATGTCTGCTTAAAATGCTTTAAGTGTTCTTCCCACGTTTTACTAAAAATCAAAATGTCATCCAGATACACAATAACAAAATCATCAAGGAAAGGTGATCTGAATTGGATCCATAAAATATTGTCAAAGAAACATGACTGTATCGGGACGAAACAAATCTGTAAAGAATCCAAAACAGCATCAAAAACACCCTGAACTAGTGGCAATGGCAGCCAACGTGGAACGACGAGGACCTTGGTTTAAGCGCGCTGACCAAGGCCCATGGAGACTGTGCAGGAGGTCAAAGTAGCCCCTGGGAGCCCCGAATTGGGAAAAAGAGGTGATTTTCTAATCACACATCGCTGGGTGAATATGGCTGAAATGGAGGAGCCTTAAGCACTCGGTCGCATTGGGAGCCAGAGAACCGTGGGTGAAGAAAAAAAAAGCGCTAAAAGGACAAAGGCAGGACCCGCACTCTGGAAACCAGTGGTATTGATTAGGGTGCCCTCAAATGGTAAACGGTTTTTGGAGAGCAGAGCGATCCCACTCAACGATCAACGCATGGCAGCGGAGGTGAGAGAAAACTGTCGTTGATCGCATGTTATCGATCGAGCAAGTCAACTGCACGGGACGTGCATATGACATTGGATCAGGAGGAGCCTAGATCGGACAATTGAGATTGCGCCCAATGGAGGAAGTGAAATCGACAGGGAATTAAGCCACATTCTAAAGGGATTTGGAATCCGTTTAACCGCCATGGTGGAGGAAGAATGCATCCACGATGTAACTGAAGAACCAAATCGATGAGCAGGTTGGTGCTATTCAGATGAGGACATGTGGCCACTCCCTGAGCGTTCATGCTGACGCCGAATAGGGAACTCAAAGCGTATTTGCAGAAGGTGAATCGACAGAGGAAGAACAGGAGCTAAATAGGCATGGAAACTAATGGCTAAAAGCCATGAATGGAGACAGAATACATAGACAAGTCAAGTGGAAGTCGGAGCGAAGTCCGAGAGATGAAGGAAAAAGACCAAAATCCCGAGAGGAGGACGGAATACACAGAGAAGAAGGCAGTAAATAAAGAGAAAAGCAGGACGAGACAAAGGGCTGAGCTGACGCAGTGGCAGCATCGAGCACCATCGAGCTTGAGAGATTCAAACCACCCCATAGATGGATCTGTCCGGGCTGAGCACCACGTTGGGATCTTACCACTGTAGCCCAGAAGGTCACATAGCTGGTAGGAAGAAGAAGAGTCTATGTACTCCAGTGGCTTGGGGAATCCAAGGAACCACCCTGCCAAGCAAAGCCTGTGTTACACTAAAATTTGTCACCATGACTATTTGCAGATAGTATGGCTCCATCAACTTTCATACTATCCTCCTTGGCAAGTCTTATACCTCTGCTCTCCATGTCAAACTTCAAGAAAGAGAGAAAGTCTTTTAAAATCTATTTGTCTCTGGGTACGCAGTTTCTCTCAACCTTACCTGCGTGTACGCAACCCAAGTTCACAATACCTGCGTACTTGTACGCTCTGTATGTAAAGGGGTGGGTGCGTACTCCTGTAAAGGTCAAAAGGCGCAAGTTTCATCTTAAAAAAGTTACTTGTGGTCATTTCTAGAGCATTCTAGAAGCTTGTTCGATGTGTATTGAGCGCCTCCAGATGGTTCATGTATCCCTATGAAAGAGGAACTTATCCCATCAAGAGAGGAGCTACCCCATCCAAAGAGGGGCTTATCCCATTGATAATGGACCTGATTAACTTCCTCTAGAGATTATAAATACAGGCATTGGGCCAGAGGAGGGGAGGTTGAAAGCTGAATATTCCAAAGGGTAGATGCTGCTGGAATTAGGACTTCCTTGTAGAAGCTTGTGAGGAGAGATTCCCATCCTTTCTTGTTTCATTTGGAAGTTGGTGAGCTTATCAAAGTAAAGGAAAACTCTTGCTGGACCCTGGGAGGAACTTGCACAACACCAAGGCTCAGGTTGTAATGGTTTCTTTTGTTTCCTATTAATACAAATAAGTCCATTCTTCTCAACAATTTGTTATTAATGAGTTGTTTCATATACTCCTTGGTCTGTATGTTGAATATGTTTTATTTTATGAGATATTTAGGTGCTATTTAATCATTTGATTGTTAGTGAATGCAGGTTTCAAAGTGAAGGAGGAGCTCATCCGAATCGACAAGGCTGGACTACTACAACAGCGTTCGACTATAGGTAGGATCTAAACACTTGATTTCTTGTATGGTAAATGCATGTTTAGAGAAGGATTGTTCTTAATTGTCTTGTTTGTCACTAGAAAGCCTTAAGCTTCTAGGGAGGTTGGTTTTGTCCACAATATTAACTCTTTTCGCATGACAGGTTGTATCTAGGAATATTTTATATATCCTGAAGCACTTGTGCTATAGGTGCTCGAAGAAGAGACAACATATTTTTGATGTCGTCTCTGGGGAACATATTAGAATATTTTTCCCTGGGTGAGAAAGGGAAGTGTGGATTGAGTATATCTAACCTTGGTGAATCGACTGTCATAACTTCATTATAAATTTCTTGACAACTCCACTGTCCATATTTTTATTTAAACATCCTAGCGAATCCACTTTCTATATCTTTATTTGACCATCTTGGATTTCAAGCAACCTCATACTCGGTTTGATGCTAAAGAAGATGAGAATTTCCCTACATTTTAATTTGAGATCACTCACCTAGGCAGGTTTTCAAAATGGCCCTTCCTACATTCTTGGCCAATATATTTTCCCCATTGGATTTTTCTTCTTTTGCTAGTTATCCCAATCATTTCCCTTCATTTCATATATGGAATACCTATTTTCATAGATTCATTAGAAACATAGATAGAAGGTCATACCAACATCTTAAATATTTTGATGAATGCACGGAACAATAGGTTGTTATTTTAGAAGATGCATAATTGAAATTGCTCATGTACTCCTTAGAAGATGATTTTAGAATTTGGTACAAAACAATAGCTCATGGAAACATATCTTCCTTAAAGAGTTTTCATATGGAATTCAATCATTATTGCAAAAGATTATGGCCATCAGATGATATGTTTCAATATTGTTATGCATATTTCAATGATGAAAATATTCCTAAGGTTAATGACCGTGCTGAAAATGTTTGTGAGACTCCATTCCAAGAATATATCTACTCACATCAAGAAGCACTACCTAGCGATCAAGAAAGCGAGGAAGGAGCCCACATCGAGCAGTAAAATAAACCCTTAGAAATATTACTCAATCGAAGTTGATTATTCTCCTTATGATGCGTATGACCCTGATGGAGATTCAAGTGATGCAGAACCAAAACAATAACAGTCGTGGGAAGTTTCACAAGAAGATGAGGTCCACCAATATGTTAATAAAGAGGCTCTAGTTTACGGTGCACATCCTTCACCTAGAGAACAAGTTCAAGAACCTCCTACAATTTATGATTCATATTATTCAGAGGAGGATGAGGTGGTTACAGATTTTCAAAGGGAGTTGTTTACCAGCAAGTGGGAAAAGGCTCCCAGAAACAAATCTTTCAAGAAGAGCCCAAAGTTGAAGGACCAAGCAGTGTTTGTGACAACCTATTGTAGAAAGATTCTATCTAGGAATTCTCAGTAGACTCTCCAATCTATGATTCTTACAGTTCAGAAAAATAATATTCTAATGCAGATCTCCAAGAAGGTTGCCCCGTTGACAAATGTGTAGCAAAAATATCAGCAATAAGATTTTCTTGAGAAATCCGAGGCTGAGGAGCTGAACAATATTTTTGGCTACCTTGACCAAGAAGATATTAGTCAATAGGATTTCCATGAAAATAAGGCAAATAAAATTTTTTCTTGTCAGTTATATGACCCTGTAACTGATTACATGACCACATTCTTAGATTAGTAGCACAGATTGTCTTTGGAGCATGTATCAAGTTTTTTTTGAAGACTTTTCATGGTGCATGCTTGTTTTGATTTTTAAGTTTTAGAAGCATGGAGGCATTAGGTCCAACACCCAAATGTGGACCTGGTACCATTGGAAGAATGAAATCACTTAGGTGAATTCATGCCCAGTACATAAGTAGGAGTTGTATATAAATAAGCTCATTAGCTGAGCATTTATTTTCAGTTGTAAGAATTTACTTTTCTGCATTTTAGTTTGGTGAGGAAATGACTCCTTGTAAATAAAGTTCCATGGAGATTCTCTGGTTTTATAAGTGCATTATAATTTTTTACTCCAAAGGAAATTGGTCTATGGGTTCTCTGCACATTGCCAACAAGGCACTGTCCCTAGTTAGAGCCAATGTTGTCACTCACTGCAAAATTTGTTTTCTGCTGACCAAAGTACAAAGGAAGAGAGAGGTTTGCAGTCATATTCCAAGCCACAAAAGCACTCAAAGCTAAATCAGACCCTATCCATTGGAGAGTGCTCAGAATAATTTTTCCAACGGTATATGAAACTCCCTAAATGGACTCCAGAATAAAAAGTTAAATTAGATTGAAGTTGTCCTTTGAAAATGAGACAAAAAGGAGAAAATGCCTAAATGTGAGAGCTCTGATATATCGAAGGACTCACAAGCAAAGGTTTAGGGTAGTCAATGATCGCATATCAATGAAGTAGGGCATATGACATATTGAAAGTTCCAGCGATCACAATTGTAGGTCTCAACAACATGATACAATAGAAGCAATTCACTGATTAGCGATTAGTGACCAGCATATTGGTCAGATTCGATGCCTATCACAAACTGAAATTAGAGACTCTAACAATATAGAATATTGGTGAAACACAACATATCAACGAGCTTAAACATCAAAGCTCTGATACATCGGAGGATCAACAGACAAGCACATCAACAATCGGAAATTGACTTTTTTGAAAGTGTCAATCCTAAGGAAATTGCAATATGCGATGTGAAATATACAAATAATGTTTTCAGTGTTAAATCATTGGGAAATGTGTTGTTAGTGTTAAAATGACAAAAATGGCCAAAAACAATTTATAAAGGATTTCAGTAAAAAACAAAGGGCATGTGGGGCATTTTCTCTCTCCTTTAGAGGGCCACGTGGTGGAATACTATTGGTCCTAATAAAGCCACATGACATCTGACATCATCATGACATGGCAGTGCAGAGGAAACATGGCATGCAAATCTTGCATTGTTATGGGTCAAAAGGGGCCAAAACAGGGTGACAAGTGTCACCACTCACAAGGTGACACATTGTAGAGGATGACATCATCTCGTAGATGATGATCAGGGGTTTAGGAATATCACTACATCAAGTTAAGTCCTCTAAGTATAATTCTTCGATAAGGGGGCTTCGATACAGGGGTGGCACACAGTCGCATATAGAGTCGAAGAACCAAGGGCGCGGGTCTGAGGCAAAACATATAGGGCTAATCAATGATCGATAGCTGAAACTTTATAGAGGAGCATATCGGGGTTTCTTCCGATATGCATATAGGGGAAACACCCAATATCGTGGGCCCAAAGTAGGTGGAAAGGTGGAAAAACGTGGGTTCGATGAATATATGCACTTTATATATCAAAACCAATAGTGGAGAGGAGAAGTGATAAAGGTTTTATAAAGCGGAGAAAGAGTTTAACAAAGATGTATATGTATTAAAACCTTCGTGTTGGCCCTCCCTCATCCTCTTTTCGAGTGGACCAGACCAGGTCGCAAGTCACAAGTTTTGCGAGGATACACCAAAGGCAGGGATTAGAAATCCCCGATCATCGAGTTGTGATATTTCAAAGGAGCCTACCCGCATGTCTATTGTGGTCCATGTATTATACATTAGGATTGGTTATAATGCAGTATTCCAAAGAATCGACCCCTGCCCGAGGATCCTATCATATAGTGTCACCTAAGCCTCTAAGGCTAAGGCAGAAGGGGCATAGAACCACCGTTAATTGGTATTATGTCACGTATCTAAGAGTAAAGGTCCCGATGCAGTAAAGTGAATACAGAGCTTTAAAGGTGTAATGGGTCAGCAATTGAGGCACTGAATGAAGGGATGCAACTCCACTTAGCCAAATGACAAAGGACTGCCATGTTGATCTCAAGTTCTGCTCTATGACATGCAACCACATTTAGTCTCTTCCAACTGCATAGAGTGGGGTAAGTTAGGTAGTTAAAGTGAAAGTGTCGGGAATAAGATGCGTAGCACAAGAGGCACATTGAAGCATAACGTGGCATGATCAGGGGCAACCACAAGGACGTATGGGAGATATTTTCCTCTCATCATCATTTTGTTTTCCTTTTCTTATTTTCCTATAATTTTCATATTTTAGGCAATATAATCAAATCCGATCCAAATCATTTTGGGTAGAAACCTTCACATGTTGAGACAGATAGTCTATCAGACAACTAGAGCTCGGGCTGGGATATTTTGTAATTGTTTTCCAAAGATACCCCTCTCCTTAAAAATGTGGGGAAGAAACACTTAAAACTGGTTCCGAAATTCTGCACCCGAGGGGTCTAAATTTTGTGATTCCATTTTTGGTTCTTTTTTCCTGTTCATGAGAGACTTGAGAGTTGTATATCGTTGAATGTAAATGAATTGGTGAATGGAACCCATTTTGAGGATTAATGAAACTCTTTGGTGATTTGAATCATGGTGATGTATACTACGTTTCCTTCTCTATATATCTCACTTCATGTATGTTTTTCTTTCTCAAAAATAGTGTAATTAAGTTGTCTGTTTCTCTCTCATTCATGGATGTATCTAGGCTACTAGATAGTGAATGGCACCTATGTATAAGACATATTTACTTGTGTTAGTTTATAACCTCCAGTACCTCTATGAGCACATATTTACTTATATTGTTTGGTAATAAATGTATCCATGATTTATATTACATGAAACCTTATTTTGCACACCACTCTTTCAGATCTTTCATCTCATCCCTCTTCCATGTTTCCATTGGAACATCATTGCTAAGGATTATGCACGAATTCGTTCCTTTATTTCCTCCTCTTCATATTACTACAACACGAATATTAAAACTGCATATTGGTGTGTGTCAACCACCAAAACTAGACATTTTTCTTTGAGGTTGGCCCTATTTACCCCATGAGCATTTGGATCGATGTATTGGATTGAGGTTCCCTTGATGAAGGCTTATTTAACCAAGCCCTCCTTTAGTATATTTTCAAACTACGTGATAATTGGAGTGCAACAGAAATCCTCCATTGATAATCTTCCAAAGCAATCCTATATCTAAGATGTCCTAGGCACTGGTCTACAATCAACCCATAGGTTGTCTCTAAGAAGCTTTTATATCTCCTGAAGCACTTGCGCTATAGGTGTTAGAAGAAGAAATAATAGTGACAATGCGGATGTTCGACCATGGTTGACCATGATTGACCATGGATGACCATGCTCGATTTTATAAAACATGGTTGACCATGGTTAGTCAAGGTTGACCATGATTGACCATGGTTGATCGTGGTTGATGATGATTAACATATTGAGACAATCTTCGTCAATGCGATGTAAATTATAAACCCAATGTATACAAACCCTAAGAGAAATATTATAAAAATGTGGTTAATCATATTGATCCAAATGTATAATACATGGGACCACAATACACATGAAACTGGGCCCCTTTGAAATATCACAACTTAGTGATCAGGGATTTATAATCCCTACCTTTGGTGCATCCTACCAAAACTTACAACTTGCAACGTAGTCTGGCCCACTTGGAAAGAGGATAAGGGAGGGCAAGCGGGTAGGTTTTAATACATATACATCTTTGGTAAACTTTTTCTCCTCTTTAGAAAACCTTATCACTTCTCCACTCGACCATTGTTTTTTATATATAAAACGCATATTTTTAGATAACCCACTTTCTTTCACCTGTCCACCTGCTTTGTGCCCATGATATTGGGTGTTTCCCCGATATGCATATCGGAAGAAACCCTGATATGATTCTCTTTAAAATGTCAATCTTCAATCATCGATTAGCCCTCTATGATTTGCCTCAACCCTGTGCCCTTCGTTCCTCGACTCTATATGTGATTGTGTGCCACCCAAGTATCAGAGTCCCCTTATCAGAGAATTCTAGTGGGAGGAATTAACTTGATGCCATGATATTGCTCAACCTCCGATCTCTGATCTGCGAGATGACGTCATCCTTTACCACATGTCACCCTGTTTTGGCCCCTTTTGACCCTTGAAAATGCCAAATTTTCATGTCACGTGTCCTCCATACTGCCACATCATGATGATGAGAGACACCACATGACCTTATCGGAACCAATATTATTCCGCCACATGGCCCTTTAAAAGAGAGAGAAAAGGTCTTCCTGCCTTTGGTTTTTCACTAAAATCCTTTATAAATTGTTTTTTACCCTTTCCGGTGTTTTAACACTAAAAACACATTTCCTGGTGATTTAACACTGAAAACATTATTTTATATCTCACATCACATATCACAATTTCCTTGGGATTGAGACTTTCGAAAACACCGATTTCTAATTGCCGATGTGCTTGGCTGTTGATTATTTGATGTATCATAGCTTTACTGGTTGCGCTCACTGATATGCCACGTTTCACTGATATTCTATACTGCTGGAGTTTGCAATTGTGATTTGCGATATGCACTAGATCCCATCAATCCAACATCACATTGTGATAAATATTTTCTCAATATGAAAATCAACCATGGTCCAACGTCGCATTGTTACAAATATTGTCTCCATATGAGATGCAATCATGGCCAACCATGGTCCAACGTCACATTGTGAAAAAGATTGGTTCAATATGAAAAATAATCATCATCAACCATGATTGTTTTAGGGTTTATAATATTTATCTTAGGGTTCTTATACCTTGAGTTTATAATATTGATCCCTTGGGTTTAATATTATTTCCTTGGGTTTATAATCCCTTGGGTTTTTAATATAAATCCCTTGGGCTTATATTATCAATCCCTTGGGTTTATAATACCAATCCCTTTGGTTTATTAATCTAATGGTTTATATTTGTATGGTATAATATTATTTATAGGTTTTTTAATATTACTACTTGGGTTAAATATAAATCCTTGAGTTTAATTAATTAGTAATAATTACTATCAATTATTTAAAAATAATATTATATTTAATTATTTTAATGTAAAACATTTAAATTATTGGTTAATTAGTTAATATTAAAATAATAAATAATTAGATAGTTATATTAAATAATAACAATAATAATTTATTAATATTATTTAATAATATTTATAAAATAATATTAATATAATAGTAGTAATATTAATTTATAATAATAATCATAATGATATGTTTTTTAGCGTATATCAACCACATTTATATTAGTAAATGTGGTTGTGCTAGTATCTATTAAATATCAAGGTAAATCAAATCCCTTCAGGTGCAAATCTTTATAAGTTTTGCATTCTAAGAAATTGTTGCACCTCAAGAGATTTGATTTATCTAAAGAGCTTGATAACTCTAGGGTTAAGATAGATCAAAGATTATCTCACACACACACTACTTATCAATTATATGTTGAGTATGGAAGGAATGAGACATGTCCATTTTTAACACCCCCCGCCACACACATATTTATCAAATTCATAGTGAGCATTGGAGGAATTGCATATCTCCTTCAATTTGAGAAACACACCAATACAATGTTAAGGTGATACAATTCTTCTTAAAATGGTAACTTTTAATTGTTTAAATTTATTTTTGAGTGCATAAATAGATTTAGTGCCATGAAAATCTCTGTGGGACACTTAGATTGTATAACCTACACAATTTAAAATTGCAATTACAATTTTTTTTATTAGATTTTGGATAAAATTATTCAACAAATATAATTGTCAAAATATTTAACTACAAGATTTTTTTTTTTTCAAATTTTTTAGAAAATATATGCATACTTAACATTAAATATTTCACTCATCATAAACATTGAAATATTTTATTTTTGATTCTTTTATCTAATATATACATAATTAATATTAAAATATTTTATTTAGGATTTATCATATTTTATTTATCATTAATATTTTTGAAAGTTTATATATAAAATTCATATTAAATAAATTATACACTAATCCAAAAATTTCACATCCACTTACTCTTGCTTTCTAATTATATTAGGTTTTGATATATAACTATTTTATTTAAAATTGATATCAAAATATTTCATTTACGGTTAATATTAATTATATTTTTAAATTATGTGTGGGGATTATTCAAACATTTTATTTAAAGTTTATAGTGAAATATTTTTGAAAATAAAAAGCATAATATTTTGTTAATTAATTTATTTGTATTAAACAAAACTATTGTTTAATATGGTCATTAAAATATTTTATTTATGATTTATACATAGTTGTCATATCAATCTAAGGAATTTGTCAAACACAATGAAAGTGACATTATTAATATTTTATAATGCTTTCAACAAACGAAACATGTATATTTGTTTGTTTGTTTGTTTGTTTTTCTTTTTAGCTAAAGTTTTGTTTTTATTTTAAAAGAGATGTATGTCAACTCTAGGTATAGTCATCTTGAAAAAATATTTTAGCTTAAAGAGATTTGATATCTCATGACACTTCATAGATTAGTGGTTAATATTAAAAGACATTTGCATCTCAAGATATTTGAGTTCTTGACAAGTGGTACCTTTATTTTCATTTTTTAAATTATATTTTTGAATTTATAAATGGATTCCTAAATTACATAAATTGCATTTCTGAATATATAAATGGATTCCACACTTTAAAATTTCTTTGGCCATTTGGATTATGTAGACTGCATAGTCTAGATTTGTGGTTCTAGCAAATCATTGCCACATTTTACAAGAAATTCACTGAAAAATATATTGAAATTGAAATGTTTTAAATATACAAATTTAGTTTTTTTTATTACTTTATACATTATGTACATATTTTTTAAACCAGACACATACACACAAACACATATATAAATGAACATTGAAATATTTTATTTATAAACCATGTTGTCTATATAAATATTTTTTTATTAATATTTTTTTAATTACAAGTGAATATTATTAATTTAGAGATTCAAATACCTTGTTTATTATTTAATAAATTTGTTAATTGTTATTAATAATTTTTAGATGCTAAATATCAATTTTATATAAAATAATTACATAAATTATTCATTTCTCTTTAAATTAATTAAATTTTTGAAATTTCAACTATTTAACTATTTTTCTTCTTAACCTATTGAAATTTTATTATAGTCATGTTAATATTAATATTATTTTATAATTTTTATTAAATTGAAATGAAAATATATTAATTAAAATTAATATTTTAAATAGATTATTGAAATACTATATTAAAATGTAAGATTTTGTAAGATTTATTATTATTATTTTCTTATTTTTTAAAAATTGATATAAAATTATGTTGAACTTAGACTTCTATAATCCATAATAATTATCATAACATCATTCGGAAGAAATCATATAAGAGAGATTCTCGTCGACGCATTTGAAACTAGCCAGTGTGGTTCATCTTGTCCTGAAGACCACAATGGCTTGTTCAAAACGAACGTGTAGACGAGAATCTCTCTTATGTGATTTCTTCCAGAAGATGTTATGATAAATAAAATTATGTTATTAAATATGTATATAGGAATATTAATTTATAATATTAATATTTTATTTTTTAAAAAATGATTAAATATTTATAAAATATGGAATAAAAAAATTGACTTAGAAATTATTATTTTTCTTATTTTAAAAAATTAATATAAAATTAATGTATAAATATGGACATAAGAATATTTAATTTAGAAATTGAGAGTTAAGAAAACACTTTTAATGAATAAGTAAATTAACAAATATCCACATAAATACAAAAAAAATATTGTTAAATTTTATATTAATTTTAATAAAATAACTTTTTTTTGTGAGAATTTTTTATTTGTATTAATAAAAAAATGTATCAACTAGAAAGTTGAGATCGAATAAAAAAGCAACTTCTCAACTAACTATATCATAGAATGCAACATAGAAGAGCACATGGTGACCACTAGGTATGGATAAGAGTGCGTCGAATAATTGTTGCGTTCAAATGCAGTAGTTGCAAGAAAACATTGGCTGAGCAGAATATAAATTCAAAATTCAAATTTCGAGCTAGCTTGTCAATTTCAAACTTAAAATCGTACATTGTATTGTATGGTTGTATCATATACCCTCGCATTCTTATGGTAGGGTGGTGGCAGTGAATTCCTCGCGCTTGGATTTTGGATGCATCCATATTTGCCTTGTCCTTAAATGGATGCCCATCGTTTGTGCGTAGTATATATTAGGGAGTTGTATAACGATCTGCCTGGATGGTCAAAAGTGGTCAGAATTTGGACAATCTTTTTTTTTTTTTTTGGTAGAGACAGTGTTTGAATCGTGTTTTTGATGGTGGAAATGGATTCAACACCATCAAAAACGTCTAGAATGCCTAAAATTTTGAAGTTTAACAACTATAATTTGGATTTACAAAAATCCTTGCCAAATTTTCTTTAAATATAACCAGATTTTCCATAACTTCCTGGGAAACTCCTCCACCTCGTTAGACTACACAATGTATTGGATGCAGTTGTGTAGGTTATCCAACACCATTGTATGGAGCATGTATTTGAACCAACCACAATTGGAGCATTAAATCCCTTATGATAGGCTAGTTATTTGTTGCCAGCTCAAATGACCCTCACCTATGTTATGGGATATGACATGGATATACATGAACAATCATGGTAATTAAGCTCTACTCATTGTGCTTCACTGTGTATCCATATGTCATATCAACGTGCCATATGGAATCAACCAAACCAATTCAGATGAAGATTACAAAGTTGCATACCAATCAAACCAAGGCTATGTTATTATTATCAACAAGATTATTTCATCAACAAAACCACATATCATTGTCATAAATGAACAATAATCAACGAAAGATAATCACAAAATTGTACACCATTTACCAATGACTACAAAACTATAAGAATAAAACCTTAGACCATTTAACAATTCATCCTCCACTCATAAAAATAAGACCTTGACCTCCAAACTAGAACAATACCAATCTCATTGTATTTCAACACACTTCACACATCCATTTGTAGCCCATGGTTAAGGGCATATATAGTCGATTGGTGGTCTTGAGCTTAAACAAGATGACCATGGGCCAACACATATGACCTTGATGAAACCAAAATTCTTAGATAATACCATTAAACTTTGTTCTGATGTCCCATCTTCATAATACTTTTGTTATTTTTCTTAATATTTTTTAATCAATTATACCTAGAAAGTAATAAATATTCATTAAAATCATAAATTTGAAATATATAATTCATATAATCCAACTACAATATTATGTATACGTATATTTATAAGATAACAATATAAAATATTATTGCGCGAGATGTTAAGTGTGAAGCCAAATTCACGCAAGATTCTAGATCCTTCTAGATCATATCTTTCTAGATCTCCAGGATTCTAGATCTTTCTACATCGTCATTAATTTCTAGATCATTCTAGATCTCCATCTAAATCACATACAAAATTCTAGATCCTTCTTCTACCTCTATAAATTTGTAATTTCTTTGGCCAAAGCAAGCAAGCAAGCCAAGGCCCAAGCCTGTTATGTAATGCAAAGTGATTTCTGTTCTCCAATGATTGTTTTATCTATTCCGCTATTTCTGATTGAGTAGTCTTGTTGTTTCTCCATTTGTCTGTCTTTGAGTATAAATCCGTTGTGTGTTATGTATGCTCTGGTCTAACAACTGGTATCAGAGCTAGGGTTGAATATCCACTGTGCAGGTTGCTTAGTGCCATCGCCTTGCTCTGGCAGCATTCGTTAAAACGTTGGCTGCTACCTCTGGAGCTATTGAAGGATTTGTCCAGGAAATAGCTGAGGAACACTGAAACTAAAAGACAGTTGCTGCAAGAAAAACAAGGTCGTGGATCTATGTTGAAACGTGTTGCTAGAGTTTGAAACGTGGAGATCCGTGGAGATTGGAGTTGAAACGTGGTGTTCATAAGTTTTTTTTATATCAAGCTTGCACGTATACGTCAAGTTTTTTTCTCAAACCAACATATGTATGTGTGAAATGTGAAAAGGTTAAAAAATTATATATGTTTTTTTATATTTATTATGAAACATATATAATTATATGTTGGAATTTTGAAAAGTGTATTTTAAAAGGAGTAGGAATTTTGAAAAGGGTATTTTAAAAGGAGGGAGGTCATTATTACTAAATTTTAAAGAGTAATAATTAAAGTTTTATTTTTAAGTGAAGTTTCTGTGTTTTGGGGCATGATTTTGATTGAAAACAGAGACAATAGTTACATATATGGAGAAGTTGAGTGGGGCTAATTTTTCCATATGGAAATCACAGATGGAGGATATATTGATTTTAAAGGATCAGTGTTTGCCGATTGAGGGCACAACAAAGAAACCCTCATCGATGAGAAATGAAGAGTGGAATAAGCTAGATAGAAAGGCGATTGCAAAAATCCACCAATATTTAGCAAAGAATGTTTATTTCAATTTGTCTGGAGAAAAGATAGCAAAAGGATTATGGAAGAAGCTCCATGATCTATATGAGAAGAACATAGCATCAAACAAAGTGTTCTTGATGAAGAAGCATTATAATCTCAAAATGAAGGAGGGTGCTTCAGTTGCTGAGCACTTGAATGCATTTAATATTATTACGAATCAGCTTCTCTCTGTTAAAATCATTTTAGATGATGAAATTAGAGAAATTTTGCTAATGTGTTCTATGCCAGATAGCTGGGAAAATTTAATTGTAGCTATGAGCACTTTAACAACTATAAGGACCCTGAAGTTTGATGATGTAAGTAGCAGTTTAATAAATGAGGAGCTGCGATGCAAGTCAATTGTGGAAAACCAGGGAGGAGAGGCTCTAGCTCTAGCTGATCATGGTAGGAGAATGGATCGAGGCCGATTAAAATCAAGGAGAGGTAGAACCATCTGCTTTCATTATGGCAAACCCAGGCACATGAAGAATGAATGTTGATTCTGGAAGAAAGGACAAAGGATTAGAGATCGTCTAGTACAAATCACAAGTCATCCAGCACAAATGAAGGTGATACTATTGCTATAGCCACAGATGGTGATGTGTTGTTTACTGTTTCAGTAGAGGATGCATGTGTATATACATGTAGCAGTAGCTTTGATTGGATCCTTAACTCTAGGGCATCTCACCATGTAACCCCATGCAAAGATAGTTTTGTTTCATATAATCCCAGTGATTATGGTAGAGTGCATTTGGGGAATAATCATTTTTGCAGTATTGTTGGAGTGGGAGATGTCCAGATCAAGATGAAAGATGGACAAGATATATTGTTGAAAGAGGTTAGGCATGTACCAGAAATGCGCATGAGTTTAATCTCTATGGGACGACTCGATGATGAAGGCTATTAGACAAGCTTTGAAAAAGGAGGCTGGAAAATTAGCAAAGATGCATTTGTCATGGCCAAAGGACCCAAGACAGGAATATTATGCACATTGAAGACACTTATAGGAAAATCAGATTTGGTTGCTGTCACAAAAGAAGGAAATTCAACAGATCTGTGGCATAAGCGTTTGGGTCACATGAGCGAGAAGGGCTTAAAAATCCTTGTTGGTAAACATTTATTATCAAGTTTGAAATCATACAATATTGATATTTGTGAGCATTGTATATATGGTAGACAAAAAAGGGTTTCATTCCTTAGAGGTTTTTGGGCCTGTTAACATCAAATCATTAGGAGGAGCATCATATTTTGTAACATTTATAAATGATGCATCTAGGAAGGTTTGGGCAAATCCTATGAAAAATAAAAGTGAAGTGTTTGGAATATTTCAAAAATTCCATATTGTTGTTAAAAGAGAAACTAACAAACTGCTGAAGTGTTTAAGAATGGATAAAGGTGGAGAATATTGCTCAAATGAATTTAAGAAATATTGTAAAAGGTTTGGCATAAAGCATGAGAAGACTGTGCCTGGTATTCCTCAACAGAATGGTGTCACATAAAGGATGAATCACACCATTATGGAAAAGGTGCGAAGCATGTTGTCCAATTCCGGTTTGGAGAAGAATTTTGCACTGAAGCAGTCAGGACCGCTTGCTACCACATAAATAGATTTCCAACTATAGCCTTGGATGGCGGTATCACTGAAGAAGTTTGGACTGGTAAGAATTCAAATTATTCTCACTTGAAAATCTTTGGATGTGAAGCATTATACATATTCTCAAAGAAAATAGAACTAAGCTAGATTATAAATCTATGAAATGCATTTTTTTGGGATATGCGGATGGATATTTTGGTTATTGTCTATGGGATCTAGTCAAACATAAAATTATTAGAAGCAGAGACGTTATATTTAATGAGCCAAAAATGTTCAAGAGGACTGTAGGTGAGTTGGAGGTCAAGAAGGTTATTGACAGGTTTGAAGAGTAGCAGAAAACATACCACCAATACAATAAAATGAACAGCAAATTCAGGAGCATGAAGAACAACAAGTGGAAAATGATGAACAACATGAAGAAGGAATCTGGTAGGAACCTTTACAGGAGATTCAACCTAATAATGCACCACCAAAGTTGGTTCATAGATATTCTAGGCCTCGTAAGCCTTCACAAAGGTATACTCCTTCAAACTATATTTTGTTGACTGATGAAGGTGAACCTAATTGTTTTCAAGAAGCTTGTAAAGTCGAGCATGGTAAAGAATGGAAGAAACCAATGGAAGAAGAAATGAACTCTTTGCAGGAAAATAAAGCTTGGGAGTTGGTAAACCTCCCAAAAGGTAGAAAGGCTCTACAAAACAAATGGGTGTACAGGATTAAGCATGAAGGTGACGAAAAGAAGGAGAGGTATAAAGCAAGGCTGGTGGTGAAAGGTTTTTCCCAAAAAGAAGGTATTGAATTCACTAAAATTTTCTCACTTGTTGTTAAAATGTCATCCATTAGATTCATTCTTGGTCTAGTTGCTACTTTAGACTTAGAATGTGAATAGTTAGATGTAAAAATTGCATTCCTTCATGGTGAATTAGAGGAAGAAATTTATATGGAGCAGCCAGAAGGCTTCATAGAAAAAGGCAAAGAAGGCCTTGTTTGTAGGTTGAAGAAGAGTCT
>APFE031199952.1:46628-91581 GCA_000404065.3 Pinus taeda
CCTGCCGTACCACTGACGTCATCCGCCGAAAGGAAAGCGCGCAAGTGCGAAATCGATGCTTCTGAGGCCTGAAATCAAATTCTGAGGGAGTTTTTAATTGCGCATTGCTACGGGAAATAGGCCAAAATGGAGAATCTTAATTTTTAGCAGTTATTTTTGCCTCGAAAGGGCAGAAAAAGGGTGATTTAAAAGTTTTTAGCATATCAGAGAAAAGACGAATCCCAGATTCAATTAAAGAGTATCAGTGAAGCGGCAAAGAGTATCAGATCGACCATAAGAAAGCGGTGAAGCCATTTAAGGCTTTCAGACCACAGTTAATGCACAGTAAAGCCACTCAAGAGCAGTGGAATAGAGACCAATGCGCAGTTATGATGAATGGCCAGCGGATAACAACAAAAGACAGATAGCCTCATTTTTGAAAAAGCTGCCCCCAGCGCAGCATTAGATAGATATTTTTCATTACTTATAAGACAAGTTAGGTTAACTGCATTTATTTCCTAAAGATCTTCTAGCAGATCTTTTTTGTAGATATTTTGCCTATAAATACAACCCTAAAAATATAATAAGGGTTGGTGGGTTGTTTGGTTGATCTCTCATTTTGATAGTTGCACTGTAAATATTAAGAACTTCGGTAATCAAATATTGTTGGAATGCTTGCATCTGAACTATCTGGTTGTGCTTTTAATGGCTGGAGAAATTGGTATGGAATTCTCGTGCTTGCTCACGGTTCAATAAGTTTTTCCTCCCTTCATTTATCAGTTTATACATAGCTATACCAAATATATATCATAATCTAAGTTGCGGGAAGAAAGAATAGACCAGAATTGGTTTCCATGCCCTCTATGCTCAATTCGTGTAGCTTTTCCATGTTTTCCTCTGAAATTAGTGATGAATATGCATTATTAATTGCGCATGTTTAAGCTATTCCCTTCATTATATGAATGTCGTCTGGGAATTCTTCATTTCCCCATACAACTTTCATCCACTTTCCCTCTTTATCTGGATGAGAGATCCTTAATTGCCTCTCATTCCCTGACCTCCATTTCATCCTTGTTCTAGCATAATCATTGTGCCATGTGTAGCTATCCTGCTCCATATTCCCTTCTTCTACCAAAGAAAACACACCCTTCAGGTCACAGTCATGACTCCATGCCCAATTGTTTGAACTTCTTACACTTTGCATGCCAACTCTGTTTGATTAAGATCAACCATCCCACTAAACCAAATCAAAACCCATGTGCATCATATCTAGCCTAAAATCATCCCTTAAACAAAGTTAAATCCTAAAGAGAGAGCCCTCTCTGACTGCTGGTAGGCTAGGACCTGCAGTCCAAAGATTGGTTTGTGATTACCTCGGCCATATTCCCTTAGGAGTCAAAGGGAACAACCTGAGTGATAACAGGTGGCCAACTTAGTCCCTATACAGAAAAAGAATGGAGAAATAAGGCTCTGTGTAGATTTTCCGAATCTGAATAGGGCATCGTTGAAAGATAACTATATACTTCCTAAAATGGATTATATATTGCAGAAGGTGGTTGGCTCAATCAGAATGTCCATGCTGGATGGGATCTCTGGTTAGAACCAAGTAGCAGTCTACTCGGATGATTAGAAGAAGATTACCTTCACCACCCTATGGGGAACATTCATGTATGCTCGCATGCCTTTCAATATTTTTAATGTAGAGGCCACATTTCAGAGAGCTATGGACATAGATTTCATAGGGGAGCAAGACAAATTCGTGGTCGTTTATTTAGATGATATCACGATCTTTTGTAAGATTGATGCAGAGCACATCCTCCACTTGAAGCTCACCTTTGATAAATGTAGGAGGTATGGCTTTTCTTTGAATCCTAAGAAATCTCATTTCACCCTGAGTGAGGGGAAGCTACTAGGACACATAGTAGTGCAGGATGGTGTGAAGATCAATCCCAAATGAGTTGAAGCCACCAATCATATTCCTCTACCAAGGAATAAGAAAGAGGTCCAAGCCTTTTTGGGGAGAATAGATTTTTTGAGGAGGCTCATACCCAACTATGCAGAAATAGTCGAGGGTATTATGAACATGCTTAAGAAGGAAATGAAGTCAATTGGAGCCCTACCCCTTGATATTCTTTCATTAGAATTAAATAAGCTTTGGCCAAAGCCCCAATACTAGTTAGCCTCAACTATTCAACACCTTTCTATATCTTCTCTTTTTCTTCTCCGCATACTATTGCAGAAATTTTGCTACAGAAGAATAAATATGCTTATGAACAACCCATCACCTTCTTCAGCCAAGTCCTGAGGGATGTTGAGCTGAAATATACATCTTGGAGAAAACATCCTATGCACTAGTCAAGGCTTTGAATGCATTTCGTATGTATGTGCTATAATCGAAAATCATAGCATTTGTCCCAATGATAGCAGTCAGGGACATCCTGGTGCAAGGAGACAACAAAGGAAAAAAGGGTAGGTGAATAGTAAAGATACAATAATATGAGCTAGACATAAAGCCTAATAAGCTCATAGAATATCATGGCTTGGCCAAGGTTTTATCCGAATCTAAATGCCAAGCTTTAGGGATAAACCTGATGAGAGAGGAAGGAAGACTACAGGATCATCAAAATGATATTAAAACATTCGAGCAGAATATCTATGCTAAATATGAGGGATCACCCTGGTAGAAGAACATTGTTCATTATCTCTTATTCCTAAGGTTCCCATTGGGGCTGGATAAAACCAAATATTGAACTCTGAGATTGCAAGCGCAAAAATATATCATATCCAATGGTCTACTCTACTGGAAGGACTCGGTGGGAGTATTGTTGTTATGTTTGGTAGAGGATGAAACCCATAAAGTGATTGAGTATTTTTATGGAGGAGTTTGTGGAGGTCACTACAGCTGGAAGACCACACACATAAAATCCTCAAGGCAGGATTCTAATGTCCTACATTGTTTGGAAATGAAACCCATAAATTGATTGCGTATTTTTACAAAGGAGTTTGTGGAGGTCACTACAGCTGGAAGACCACAACACATAAAATCCTCAAGGCAGGATTATATTGTCCTACATTGTTTGGAAATGTTCATTCCTAGGTCAGGTCATGCTAGAAGTTCCAAGTGTTTGTTGAGAGGCAAAGTCTTTCTCCTCTCCCCCTAATTCCAGTACATGTGGAAGAACCTTTCAGACAGAGGAAACTTGATTTCATAGGAGAAATAAACCCATCTTCCAATGGTCAACAAAAGTAGATATTTATTGCCACAGATTATTTCACCAAGTGGGTAGAGTCCATCCCAGCCAGAAAAACTACAAACTTAGTGGTAATCAAGTTTATGGAGGAGAACATATCCTCTCTCTTTGGTTGTCCTATTACAATTATCACTGGTAATGCTCAGGTCTTCAAGTCTGCCAAATTCATCACCTTCCCAGAAATTCAATATCATCATTGGGCACTCCACTATCTACTATCGTCAAGGTAATGACTTGGCTGAGTCCTCAAACAAAACTATGGTGAGGGTGCTGAAGAAGACCATCATCGAGAATCAGAAGAACTGGGACTTCCAAATGAAGTTTTCCATATGGGCCAACCGATTAACTCCTAAGTGATCCACAGGGAAATCACCTTTTGAGCTAGTGTATGGTAAGGCTGCAATATTCCCGATCCAATTAGCGATGTCAGTGGTGAAGCTACTACAAGAAGCTGAGGAAGAACCAAGTGCCTTCACACGAAGGATAAATCAGCTAGTCTAGCTTCATGAAAACAGAGAATAGGTGGTGGCCAAATTGTTAAATTACCAACAAAATATGAAATCCTTGTTTGACAAGAAGGCCAAGGGTTGAATTGTTCAACCAAGAGATATAGTTCTCCGATGGGACGTCGGACAAGAAAACAAAGGGAAACATGGAAAATTCGATCCGCTATGGTTTGACCCTTTCAGGATTGCAGAAGGGAGAGGAAATAATATGTACATACTTGAAAATATCGATGGTGAATCGCTAGAACTGTCGGTAATGTTCAGTTCCTCAAACTCTATTTCCAAAACTAGAGGTACTTGTCTTACACTCATGTAGATATCAGTGTGTGTATTGTAATTTTTATATGAAATTTCCAGTTTATGTTGAAAATTCCATTTCACAAAATTATTGTTTATTTAGAAAAGACTCCATGCCCAAAGGAGAAGTTCATAGTTTTCAGGTTCTCAACACCTTGCTAGAAAGACACTATCCCCAGGTGGAGCCAATGTTGTCAACCTCTGAAACAGAGTTCCAATTGTACAAAGAGTACCAAAGAGCATAAAATTTCGCAGCCATATTCTAAGCTGCAAAATATATCAAAGCTAAATTGGAACCTCTATGCTAGATAGTGTTTTTAATAAGCTTTCCAACAGCAGGTGGAAGTCAAAAAATGGACTCTTGGATCAGACATTAGAGAAGATTGAAGATACCCTTTCAAAGCTAGAAAACAAAGGAAAAATGGCTAAGGGTTAGGCTCATTGTAGGTCGCAATTCGGGATTTTCTAGAATAGTAGTATGGAAGGAAAGGCTATCTGTGATCGACTGATTGTTGATATCACAAATCAAAAATCAAAGGGTCCCAAGGCATGGTGCATCAGCTTATCGGTGATCAAAGGGCCTCGGACATAGTCTATCAACTTATTGACAGTGGGGGAGGTCCCGCATATCGGACTTCTTGTAACATCAGAGGTCCTAATATCGATGATCGACAATTTTGGACAAGATTAGGGGTTTAAAAATATTGAGAAGTGGAAAGCCCGGATATAGTGTAAAGTCATCGGAAAGGGCCAATGTCGATTTATAAAGGAAATTAGTTGCAAAAATAGAGGCAGGTGGGTATTTCTCTCTCCTCTAGGGGGCCAGGTGGCGGAATACCATCGGTCCCAACGAATACACATGGCAGCTGATGTTAGCATGATGTGGAAGTACGAAGGACACATGGCACACAAACTAGCATTTTCAAGGGTATTATGGGGCGTATACGGGTGACACATGTCACCACTCAGGAAGTGCCATGTGGCATTGATGATGTCATCAATCCCGCGGTCCCTCCTCCACCAAAGTCCCTTCCGGCTTGCGATTGTGACCTACAAGAACTCTTTCGGATGCATATTTTATACAATAGATTTACAAGGCTATCAGGTCTGTCCCTTTTCAAAGGCCACATATCAAATAAACACCCCCTATCTCTAGATGGCCCAGATTGACTCTGCCAGATCAATGATTCCTAGGCCTTTTCACCCCCCCTGCACCATGTTTCCATTTATCTACAAGGGGGGTCCGAAAAAGTGATTTCACCCTCTGGGCCCTATGGTTATCTGTCCCTCTCATATCATTTTGCACCCCCACTTCACTTACCGCTTACCACTCATCCCCCTCTGAAAACCACTCATCCTCACACTCTCTCCTGCATTACGATTGTGATATCCTGGGTGGGCTCGATCCCACAGATCGATGATCACAAGGGTCAAGGGGAGATATCAAAGGCAAGAATTATAAACCACCAGTGTGAAAGATTCTATGTAACAAAGGAAAAATACCCCAAGAGGGAAGTCCAATGGCCCTAATACCTGAGGACAAAACACATGGTTATAAACCCTAGTCACATGAAGTAAAAGGGACTAAGGTGGATTTAGAGGCCCCGTCAGTAAAGGCTTTATGATAAGAAATCTTGATATGATAACTTCATGACCAGGTAGTACAAAACTTTAAAGGCGTGGTGGGTCGGTGGTTGTGGAATTTAATAAACAAGATGGAGCATTCAAACCCGACATGGGCTGATCTAGAAATGCCCTCTATGACACGGAACCAGGGTTGATGCTGACGGAAGTAAACAAGGACTTTGTAGTTCGGGAGGACTTAGTTATCCAGTGTGGTGCCCCCATACAAGGGGAAGACGAAGTACCACCCAGGGGTCCTCTAATTCAGTACTGAAACATGAAACTGATAGTGCTTACTCCCAACTTTGAAGGATGAATGGCTCAAGCAATAAAGGTGGAAGCGATGAGAGTTGGTTGAGTAACACAAGAGGCCATAACGTGAGAAAAAATCAACATAAAAAAGAAGTAATCATAGGGATATGGACATAGATATTTTATTAACCCGTTCATCTGATTTTTGACTGATTTGTTATTGTGTAATGTGCCACCCTTTAATGAGGCAATTAATATTTTGTAATGTTTTTGGGCCATAGATTCATCCGTGGCCGAGACAGCTAGTCGTCCTCCCAGCTGAGACTCAGTCGAAGATATTTTTTTGTACTTAGTGTTCAATGATCCCCTCTTTAGATAAATAGGGGAAATCAACACTTTACAAAGGTTCAGAAATCCTAAAGAGAATGATACATGTTATTTTCAGACTGTATGACTTTATAATACAAATCTTTCAGAATAGCAAGGGAATGGTGGTGATTCCCCCTTTGAGTATTACAATATGTTATCCCTCTTGTTAAAACCCATTATGTTCATGTTTCTTCTCTAAATTCATGCAACCATAGCTGCTAGAAATATTTCATACTTCCTCACATATTCATTTGTATTGAATTATTAATGCATTTTCCTGTATGGATTATTGAGATTATATCTTTAAAATTGCGCTACGTGAGTCCTAGCATTCACTCTCTCTTTTGTCCATTATGTCTACCTGTAAATCCGATAAGTGTAGAAATTCTTGATGCATCAAGATCTATATGGTAAGTGTAGAATTCTTGATGCTTTAAGCTCTATGCGATGAGTTACTCCTTCTCCTTATCCTCTCTCATTACTCTTCAAAATATTATTAAATTGTAAGTCCTTGAACTACTCAGCCTCCATCGCTTTATGCATATATTTCTACGATTTGTACATGTGAAGAAGTACCATAAATTCATGGCTTACTCCTTTAGATGAATGAACCAACCCATTCCATTTAAATATATACATATATAAAATATATGTGACATCTCCAATTTCTTGAGAATCATACGAGATATACATAATATAGATGTGCCCACGCACTGGTATTGTAAGAAATTCGAGTTGTCTCTGGGAGTGACAACACTTCCACATTGTTCAAAGGGAATTTCGTAAGTGGGTGTTTCTTCTGAAATTTAAAATGAAATATGGCCAAGGATAATTCAACTTCCTCTTTCTTCCTTTTCGTATGTAAGATTTTTAGTTGAGAACTAAGTGAGTTGAGAATATCAATTTTTAGATTATCTAATAAATTACCTAGTTCAGTGTTATATTCTTGCTCCACCTAATCTACAAATTTGGGATTTTATATCTCGAGAGTTCTTCCCATATTTTTCACATCCTTTTGAGTACCACTGACACAAGTTATATATTTCTTCATAAGATAATTGAGAAAAATCTCATGCCCCCATTAAATTTAAGTTTTCTAAACAATATTCATGTATTCCTTTAAGGAAAATAATACGTAAGGTTTCTTGGTACAAGGTACTTTGTTTGTTCTTTCTGTTATGCTCTTGACCTGCGAGAAGATGCTAGAATACCAAATATGCCAAGAAATACAACCTAGAACATAGAACAAAATGAGAAATAACAACATGTATTTTATTATTCAGAGATGAAAGCAATGTTCACTTGCCTCTTCGAGGGGTCAACCTCCAATAGAGCAGTGCTCGATTACGGAAATAAGACATGAACTCCTCAATGGGGAGTTTCTATACTTTATATAGGGTTCATACATGCAATACCATGGGTCAGTACCATGGTTCTATTAATACCATCTATCTAATACCATGGCCCATTTTCAACTAACTGGGGTCCCTTTCTTTAAATGTGGGTCAGCCACTTACAATTATTAATACGGGCTTGATGAACTCTTTAACTAACTATAACTATGACTCGAGCCTATTACATAAATAAGGGGGTTAGGGTTGGACCCTAACATGCCCTCCCCCATAAAAACAATCATGTCCTCAAGGCTGAAGCTGCGAAAACTACTGAAGAATAGTGGTTGGTTCCCAGGTTGCATCTTCTGGAGAGGTGTCTTTCCACTTGGCAAGGACTTCCTTGATCATGCAGTCACACAGGTACCGTTCTCGCGTGTCAAGAACCTGTTCAGGTTGGAGCCAAATTGAACCTTCTTCATCCAATTCCAATAGACTCATTTGAATTTTGCAATTGTTCCCTACCACTTTCTTAAGGCATGAGACATGGAAGACGGGATGGATTTTTGCAGTGGGTGGTAAGGCTAGCTTATAGGCTACTTCTCCAATGCGTTGAAGTATTTGATACGGTCCGTAGAATTTTGGAGATAATTTCTGATGACCCTTGTCTTTGAGTGATATTTGCTTGTATGGTTGCAACCTCAAGAATACCTAATCCCCTTCTTGAAATGTGTGTTCTGAATGATTTTGGTTTGCTTGTTGCTTCATACGATTCTGAGCTTGATGGATATTATCTTTGAGGTAGGCGAGCATGGTTGCATGGTTCTGTAGGAGTTGATCCACTGCTTGTACCTTAGAGCATCCAGGGACATAAGAAGTAGGTGAAGGGGCAAGTTGACCATAAACTGCTTCATATGGAGTTATCTTGGTGGCAACATGATAGTTAGTACTATACCACCATTCAACTAGAGGTAATCGCTATATCCATAGATGATTCTTTTTCTGAAGTGAAACACCTGAGGTAGGTCTCCAGACATTTGTTGATTGCTTCAGTTTGTCCATTAGTTTGGGGATGATAGGAAGTACTAAGTTGGAGTTGGGTGCCTTGTAGCTTGAAAATTTCTTGCCAAAAGTTACTGGTGAAGATCAGGTCATGATCAGACACAATGGAAGTGGGCATGCCATGCAAACATGTTGATGGAAAACATGTGGGTCTTTAGGTGGTAATCTCCCATATGAAGTTTGATATTTTCACAATGGCCATCACATTTCATTGTCCCTCCATCAACAATCTGTACCTGGAAATTAGAGACTACTCTAACAAAACAATGCACAACTTCTACGACTCTCTAATGGATAAAGTTGTGTGTGTTGCCACTATCCCTCAGACTACTACAGGGCAATGTTTAATAAAATCTCTAATTTTGAGAGTTTGGGGAGAATAAATGCCTATTAAAGCATGGAGCGAGATAACTGGTTCTTCTGCTGTAGCTAGGAGCTCATTCTCTTGCTGGTTGTCCTCATCTTCCTCCTCTGGTCCCTAAAAGGATGGGGCTTCCTCAGATGAACTGTGATTAGTAGCATCAATATGAAAGAATTTGGGTTCCTTGAATTTATGCCCTGGGGAGTATTTGTCATCATAGTAGTAACACAATCCTTGCTTTCTTCTTTTCGCCATTTCTGTTGGGGACACCTTTTGAACCTTAAGTGTTTGGGTAGTGCCCAGAGCCTGGGTGGGGCATCCCTTGTCTATGAAATTTGGACAAGGTGACTAGGCCGCTAACATGCGTTGCACTTCGCAAGAAGTTGTGCAAGCTTCCAGCGATGTAGGTGGATGGTGCATCTGGACGTGAGTTTGGATGGCATCTTTGAGACCACTAATAAAACATTCCAAGTAGAGTTCATCTACCAGACCTCATGTGCAGAAGGCTAATTTCTCAAAGGTTGTAATATAGTTGTGTACTATTCCTATCTTCCTGAGCTTACTAAGACGACCCAAAAAATTGGATTCTTGTTCAAAGTGTTCACAAGGGATTTTGAGAACGCCTGCCAAGTAATTGGCCTCGCAAAGCATTTTTGATGCCACTACCACCATTGCCATCTTTCTTGGTCCAAGTAAAGGGCTCCCACATGTAGCTTAGTCTCATAATCTCTGATGTGATTCAGCGTGAAATATTGGTCCATTTGTGATAGCCATATTGCTAGATTAGAGCCATCAAATTTGTACATGTCCAACTTGGGTGGTTGAGGGTGGGAATGTTGGTGGTTTCCATGGAAGTGAAGAGAATGACTAGATTCTCCTTCATGGTCTTCATTAAAAGCATATGCCTCCAATTGTACCGCCAACTTGCCCTTTGTGAATGTGTCGTTCAATGTCTAGATCTGCCTCGATAATTTCTCCAACCTGTTTTCAAGGGATTCCATCTTCTCATTGACCATAGCTTGAGCTCTAGTTTCTACCATACACAGATCCATTTCACTTGTCATTACTGTGAAAAAATTTGGGACCACCCGAAAATTGAAGCTTAAAGGTGAATGCTACCACCTCGCTTAGCCTGTCGTCCCAATTCTTATGGGTTAAGTCTCTTATAAGCATCCCGAGAGGGTCTGTCATCTTGATTTTTTTTTATTTTTTTTTTACTCCGAAAGGATTTTTACTCCCGCTTATCAATACTGTAGTAGCCAATTCCTAGAAAAGTTAATCCTCCCAAATGTCCTGTGAGAATCATCCCAAGGTATAGGAGCCACAAGCCTCCTCTACACAAATGATCAGATTTGTCTACGAAACCCTCAACTGCAGAGTGTGAGTAGGTATGCGGCAGCGACCAAACCCCTGCTGCTAGATATGAATGATATTCTGGTGGATCTTATTGTTGTGGTGACGCAAAACCCAACCTACTAGATCAAATCTAGCAAAGAAGATGATGGGCAATCATCGAAGAGACAAGGGAACTATGGTCTCAAGGAGTGTCAGGTGCTACAGATCACAATATACATAAGGGTCCAATAGTAGTACTTGACCCAATCTTTCAGGTCACTAACTAAGGAGGATCAAACGTACCCTTAGTTGTACTACCTGACTACCCTATCTTACAGGTGAGTAATCTCGCTGAGTGCTATTCTTGGTGTACTGTAGCAGCAAGATGACCGATAGTTTATCTACGACAAGGTTTTAGGTGATCCTAGGGGGCTTTTGATATACCCAAAGGGTGCGTGGAAGATAGTCAGTGCGCGGTTCTGTCTAATGCGCTACTACTCGTAGGGGTAACCATAGGGGTTACAAGGGAGTCCAACAAGCATGACCACCTCTTATATTTGTTGTGTGCATGCCTGCCCAAATTCGCAGGTTTATGTGATCCATGACAGATCCTGTGGTTTAAAGACGCCGGAACACCTCTCTAGCCAAAAAAACAATTCTGCAACAAATGGAGATAACATCGGCCTTGGAAAGTGCTTTGATACCCTTTTTTTGTTCTTGACCTTCGAGAAGATGCTAGAATACAAAATATGCGAAGAAATACAACCCAGAACATAGAACAAAATGAGAAATAACAACATGTATTTTATTATTTAGAGATGAAAGCAATGTTCACTTGACTCTTTGAGGGGGCAACCTCCAATAGAGCAGGGCTCGATTACAAAAATAACACATGACCTCCTCAATGGGGAGTCTTTATCCTTTATATAGGATTCATACATGCAATACCATGGGTCAGTACCATGGATCTATTAATACCATCTATCTAATACCATGGCCCATTTGCAACTAACTATGGTCTCCTTCTTTAAATGTGGGTCAACCACTTACAATTATTAATATGGGATTTATTGACTCTTTAACTAACTATATCTATGACTCGACCCTATTACATAAACAAGGGGGTTAGGGTTGGACCCTAACACTTTGCAAGGTATATTGAAATATTTATACATAGTTCTCTAAACTCTCATCATCAAATTGACACATTTTAAATATTTCCTCTTTGATGTCCCTAGACTTACAATACTCTTAGTACATATTAAAAAAATTAATCTTCATATCATCCCAATATTGTATATAATTTTCCCCTAATCCCATAAGCCAAAAAAGAGTGGAGTCTTCTAATGTTATAGGAAATAGTTTTAACTTTTGAGTATTCGTAGAGTAATCTTCACTTAAACAAAGAACATCAAAATCAAATAGAAAAATGTTAAGGTCTTCGTTGGATAGGCCATGAAATTTTGGGAGGGCAGAGAGAGGACTATTCTTTATTTGAACTATTGTATGAGGATCTTTGATAGGAAATTCAAAAGTGACAGGGTCTTGGTTCTTTGGTCCATTCCCTTATTAATCTCCCATTTTTTCCTGTCTTGTAGTTTCATGGGTTTGAATTTTATTGGATCCTGAAGAACTTTCTAGCTCCTCATCTAATATATTTCCTTCCACTATTGGTCCTTTACCTTTCAGTGGTTTCCCTACCACACTACTCTTGAGAAAATTTTCCTTCAAAGGATCTCCCTTTTTGCTTGCCAAACAAATAATGTGAGTGCCTCCAATTGGACCACGTGTTGGGGTTTTAAGGGACATTTTCTTTTTCTTGCATATGATGTCTCAAATGAATTTAGCATAATATAATGTAAAAAACAAAGTAGATATAGGTTACTGAAAGGGGAAAATATGACCCCTTTGGTCACTTCTAGCCCTAATATCCTTTGTACTATTTTTGTGAGAAATATTGACTCCTTGAGTGCCTCCCCAACAACGATGCCAAACATGATAGTGTTTTTCTTTGTTCTAATATTATTGAGTGCACATAGTCAATTTAATTGTTGACTGGGGCTAGTAAGCCTGGGAAACGCTTAGTGTTATATGCACATGTGATGATTTTCCCCACTTATTATGATGGCCTAGAGAGAGATGCACAAGGGTTGGTGGTCTCATCAAAGAGATCTACCTATAGTTACAATTCAGTTATTTGGCACCTCAGTTACCTAAAAATCATAATATGTAAGCTCTATGTCACGAAATATTGACAAGGTAACTATAAATTTTATTTGTTCTACAATTCTGAAGCAAATAAATATTTATAACCTCTTAGATGAGACATAACACTAATAATTTTAAAAAGAAAACCATTATAAAAATAAACCACTAAGAAAAGGAACTTTTTGTAAAAGAAATATAAAATGAGACATCAACTATTTTAACTCATGAACATGCATATTCATCGAAACCCGAAGAAACATATGTACTAAATACATCACATATATGTGTTGAACCTCAAAGGTAACAAAAATATTATAAACAATCCTATGTATATTTGGGAATATAACAATATTAACCAATTCATATGCAAACAATACAAAGAAATAAACTATGGCACCAGACTACGCCCTGAGTGGGCCCGATTCAAGGCTTGGTTTGTTCCTGTAAACTCTTAAACTATTCAACACAAAGAAAATATACAAGCCTAGAGATGAATACCATAGCACAAATCAATAGTTGAAGTTTCCATCGATCACACCAATAATTGTCTTAATAGTATAAGCACCAAGAGAAAAAATAACAACAACAACAACGTTCTCCGCTATGAGTGCTTTCTCTTATATAAGAGTCAACTATTTCTTAAATTAAACACACACATAGGTGCTTTCTATTATGGAAATTGATTGAAGACAAAGATAACAATTAGTTACATTTACATATTAAATCTAGACATGGCTCAAATTGACTTTGCCATTTTTGTCCCGAATCGATACAATCTATTGGAAAATTTAACAAGCCTCCACAATTGAACTTAACACTTAAAACAAGTTGGTATTCCACAAGCACATGGATGATTAAAGACCAAAATATTGGTCATGGTTGTATTCATTATTGTAGTTGCAATAACCTGAAATGGTTGCTTGCTGTCGGGATCCCAAAGGACATCGTCTATTACTAGACAACATTTTTCTAAAAATAACATCAGTTTTGTAGAAGGATTCTTTACATGATCTGGTAACCAAACAGTTACCCCAAAATATTCAGAGATCCAACAAAACATCATTTTATTTGTTTCAAATTGCAATCATACCCTTTTGTATTACAACTTGTGCCCAACTAATATATGACTATATTCATGAGCATATCCATTTGGCGAATATATCTATGAATGTGTTATGAAACCATCTCACAAAAGATAGATCAATGCCTTAGAATTGAGCCTCTTTGAGGGAGAAACCTCCTTTACATTACATAAATGAACAATTATTGGATGATACAAATGACAAAACCTCATTTCTATATATAGAAGTCTAATGGGTCACAATATAACGAAGCCAACCTAACAATAATAATATAAAGGCACAAAAATAACAATAGTGGGATTCTACGGGGCACAATAATAATAATAAGGGATATAATGACAATATTAATGGGGGAATCACTAGTATTATTGGCACCTAACATGCCCCTCTCCTTCAAAAAAGTGTTTTTCTCAACGCTTGAGTAGTTCTGGATGCTTCTGTATAAAATTCTCATCCTCCCATGTGGAATCTTCAATGGTTAAGTTCTTCCACTTGATGAGATACTCTAAAATTGATCGATTTCACAGCCATCAAGTTCTTATTTCTTTGACTGCTTCAGGTTCCAATATGATTTTTCCTTCCTCGTCAAGTTCTGGCAATATTGTTTGAACTATAATCTTGTCACCTATAACCTTCTTTAAGCATGAAACATGGAAAACTGGGTGCACTCAGGAAGCTGCAAGAAGCTCTAATTTGTATGCCATAGTACCTATCTTTTGCAACACCTTGTACGGACCATAATACTTTGGTGATAATTTATTATCCTTCTTAGATTGCTTGAGGGAAATTCTTTTATATGGTTGCAGTTGTAGGAATAGCCAATCACCTACATCAAAACTTCTTTCACTACGATGTTGATCTGCCTGCTGTTTCATTGTATTCTGTGCCAAGGTGAGGTTATCCTTTAAGAGTTGGAGAACTTGTTGCTGATGGTTGAAGTGATCTTCCACTGCTTGAACCTTATAATTTCCTCTTAAATATGATGTGATGGATGGTGGATGATATCCATAAAGTGCCATAAATGGGGTCATTTTTGTTGTAGTATGGAAGGAAGTGTTATACCACCATTCAACCAAAGGCAACCATTTGACCCATTGTGTCTATTTATCAGATACAAAGCAACGAAAATATCCTTCCAAACATTTGTTTACTATCTCAGTTTTCCCATCAGATTGAGCATGATAAGGTGAGCTATGAATTGTTTCCATAAATGTAGTAGAAACTGTACTCGCTTTAAATGGATGAGATAATGAAACTACCACCATGATAACACTCTTTCCTTTAGACTCGAGTAAACTTGCGATAAAATCCATTGAAACCTCCTCCCAACATTGGCTTGGAATCGATAAAGGTTGTAATAGTCCTTGTGTCTTAATTGTTTCAACTTTATTTTGCTGGCAAAACAAACATTCTACACAAACTTTTGAATATTTGATTTAAGGCCATCCCAAAAAAATTCATTCTTAACCTTGTGGTAGGTTTTTAGAAATCCTGAGTGCCCTCATAAGGGAGAGGTGTACATTTCCCTAAGAATCACTTGTTTGAGTTTGGAATTGTTGCATAGGTATAACTGATCCTTGTACCATAACGAATCATTTTTCTAGCTAAATGTATTAGATGTACTGGAATCTTGTTGTATCTTTTGAATGAGTGCCCACACTTCCTCGTCATTCTTCCATTCATCCCTTGCTTCGCTTATCCAATCTGGTTGGATAATAGAAATGGCATAAAGAAATGCTTCCACATCCTCATCCTTTCTTGAGAGTGCATCTGCCACAACATTTTTCTTCCATTTTTTGTAGATGATTTCAAAGTCATAGCCCAATATCTTTGTGACCCATTTTTGCTGCTCTTTTGAAGATAATCTTTTTTCTAAAAATTATTTAAGACTATCATGATCTTTTTTACCTTAAAGTGTCTTCCCATTAGGTAGGGCCACCATTTCTTAATTTCACGTAGTATTTCCAGCATTTCCTTCTCATAAATATCTTTGTGTAAATACTTTCCTTTGATTGGACGACTTTCGAAAGAAATGGGTCTTTCTTCTTGCATTAAAACAACACCAATTCCATTTACTGAGGCATCACATTCCACAATAAAGGTTTTTGTGAAGTCTGGTGTAGCTAAGACTAGTGCTTGGCACATTGCCTCTTGAAGATGTTCAAAGGCCTTTGTTGATTCTGGAGTCCATCTGAATGCATCTTTCTTCAGTAATGTTGTTAGAGGTGCTACTATTCTCCCATAATTCTTAACAAAATTGCAATAATACCCTGTCAACCCAAGAAATCCTTGTAGATGCTTTATGGAAGTGGGGATTTTCCATTCCTTAATGGTTTTAATTTTGCTAGGGTCTACCTTAACACCTTCATTAGATATAATATGACCCAGATAGTCCACCTCTTGTACTCTAAAGAAACAGTTGGAGATTTTTGCATATAATTGTTTCTCCTCCAATAGTTTGAGCACCATGTCAACATGTTGGACATGATCCTTCCAAAACTTGTGGTAGATTAGTATATCATCAAAAAATACTAACACAAATTTTCTAAGGAAGGGTTTGAAAATGAGATTCATCAAACCTTGAAATGTAGAAGGTGCATTGGTAAGGCCAAAAGGCATGACCAAAAATTCATAATGACCCTCATGAGTTCTAAATGTTGTTTTTGGAATGTCTTTAGTCTTCATTTTGATTTGATGATATCCTGAACAAAGATCCAACTTGGTGAAGTAAATTGATCCATGCAATTCATCCAATAATTCATCAATGATAGGAATGGGAAATTTATCTTTAATAGTGAGCTTGTTGAGCTCCATATAATCTGGACACATGTGCCATGATCCATCCTTCTTGTGAACCAATAATACTGTAGCAGAGAAAGAACTTTCACTAGGTTGAGTTATACCAGCCTCTAGCATTTCTGCAACCATACGTTCAATTTCATTCTTTTGGACATAGGGATATTTGTAAGGCCTATGTTTGGAGGAAAACTTCCTGGAATCAAACTGATAGTATGGTCATGATCACGAATAGGTGGGAGGCCTTTGGGAGTCTCAAATACCTTGGAATGATTGTCCAAGACTTTCTAGAGATATGGAGAAATGGATGATTTTGATGTGGGAACCTCTAGTGAACATAATTATGCAATTATGCCTCATTGTTATTTATTTAGAAGCTTTGTCATTCCGTTAGAGTTGATTATCTTTCCCAATTTCCCTGCGATACTCCTTAATTCAACTTCCTTTCCTTTTGTAGAGAATTTCATGAAAATTTCTTGAGAATTAAAAGCTATTGCACCCAAGGATTGTAGCCATTAGACTCCTAGTACAACATCAACACCACCCATTGGAATGGAACACATTGGTCTATTCAATACATATTCTCCCATGGATAGCTTGACATTATGGCACTTTCCTGAGCTACTTATGGTTCCTCCACTTACAACCATCACTTGACACTGTGGTGTTGGATATAGGAAGCAATTCAATTCCTTGGTTATCTTACAATGAATAAAATTATGAGTACTTCCCGAGTCAATCAACACTATCACCTTTTTCTTCTTGATATGCCCTTATATCTTGATAGTTTGAGGAGTGGTAATTCTAGCCAATGCATTACAAGATATGGTCGGATTCATTTCTTCTTTTTCTAGGGTTTGTTCCTGGTGTATATCGTCTTCTTTTGACATTTCTTGTTCCTTTTCTTCCTTCTCTTCACAATATATGTAAAATAACTTCTTCTTGGCACACTTATGACCTTTAGTGTATTTTCTATCACAACTGTAACAAAGGCATTTTTCTCTTTTTTCTTCCAATTGTTGCGGTGTCCACCTTGTAGGTTGTGGATGGATAGGGGCAACGACACTTTCATCTTTATGATTGTGAGTGGTAGGCTTCCTTGTTGCCATAATTTTGCTTTCCATTTTTCTTGCCAACCTGAATGTATTCCCCAATGATTCTGGTTCCCGAAGGCGAACCTCATGTTCGATGTTATCCTTTAAAGTCCCTATGAACACATCAATGTTATGATCCTCTAGAATATCTTTTACCCTTATATTCAATTTTTGGAAGTCCTCAATGTGCTTCATCATTGAACCCTTTTGTTTCAGATTTATCAATTGGCTAAAAAAAGTGTTGCTTTTTGTATCCTCATAATGTGTTATCATTTCATCCGTAAAAATATCTCAAGTGAAAATTTGTTTACGAGATCAAAGCCATATATACCATACAAATTGATTTGGTTCAAAATATAAAGTTGCAATGCATACCTTTTATGTGTTTTACACATTATGGAGATCGAAAAATTGCTCCATCTGTAGTATCCATGTTCTGGGATCCTTTCCATCAAAATTCTTCATATCGATCTTTGGAACATGGTGGTTCTTCGATCCAACGTTAGAGTCTATGAAATCATGATTAAAATTTATTTTGTTCTCATCATGAGTTTCTTTTACTACCCTTTCGCCATTAGTAAGCATTTCTTGTAGAAACTTTGTCAAATATGTCTTCATGAGTCATGTTAGAGCTTTCAGGTTGCTTACTAGGTGTTTCCATTTTCTTTCTTCGGGGCATCAATTACCGATAATAATGCTTCATTATGCCCTTTGAATTCCTTCAAACTAATTTTTCAAACCAAGATTATGCAAAAATTAAAAAAAAAACTACACACCTTTTTTTACTTTGTAGGAGCTTGGTATTGAATTTGATGTATCTCTGTAATTTTGGACCTCTCATGTCTGAAATTTCTTCATACAGTAACCTTCAGAGTAATCTTTCTAACCTTGCAAGTCTGATCAAGATTGGATTCTCCAATGAAGAGTTATGCCAAATCTCCCACGATGACCTGAGTATAGACTTGTTCAATAGATTTAACTTGTACGATGTGCCGCAGGTCATTGGTTCAACCTTAGATCCTGAAAATGGTACCCAAAACAAGTACATTTTGTCCGCTTTCTGCAACTTCTTACGAAAATTCAATCTGATTCTCAGAGAGAAAGTTATGATAATTTTCCCAAGGTGATCTGTTTGGAATGTAATTTGGGGTTTTGCAAAAATCCTATCTTCCTCGGATTATATTTTCGAAAATATAGTGAGACAGGATCTGAAATTTGGAGCCGAGGTTTAGACTGATTTCTTCTCAAATGGTTTTTTTGGTAGCTTCTGAAACTTTGTAGAGAAAGTGTTATAGTGAACATTCCACAATGACCTATTTTAGATGAAATTCTGGAGCTTGCAAAAACCCTAAATTCCTCAGATCATATCTCTGAAAATATAGCGAGACAGGATATGAAATTCAGGCGCGAGGTTTAGCAAGATTTCATCTCAAATGGGTTTTATTTCTCACTTCTGAAATATCATAGAAAAAAGTTATAGCAAAAATTCCATAATGGCTTGGTTGGAACAACGAAACCCTAAAATCCAAAGCTTTGATACCAAATGTTATGAAACCAGCTCACAAAAGATAGAAAAGGTAGATCAACGCCTTAGAATTCAACCTCTTCAAGGCGGAAACCTCCTTTACATTACACAAATGAACAATTCTTGGATGATACAAATGACAAACCTCATTTTTATATATAGGATTCTAAGGGGTCACAATATAACAAAATCGACCTAACAATAATAATATAAAGGCACAAAAAATAACAATAGTGAAATTCTATGGGGCACAATAATAGCAATAAGGGATACATTGACAATAGTAATGGGGAATCACTAGTATTATAGGGACCTAACATAATGCATCCACCTAACATTCCACTGTGTTTATGTATATCTTGTAGACTTGGTCAAAATAACAATGTACAAAAAGCTTACAAATATTACCCTATTGGGATATGACCAAAGAATATAAAGCCACGTATTGTCTTGTAGTCAAATAATTACAATTTAATTGATAACTTGAACCTCACTTTATATATATATATATATATATATATATATATATATATAATATATATATTATATATTATATAGCTTTTAATCAACCTTCTAGTTATTTGATTCCAGACAAAAGAAACAAGGTACTACAACAAAGAAACACAAATATATCTAATAGTAAATGACAAAATTAGACATGGTTAAGGTAAAAAGATGGCAAAATGTTTAGGCAAAAATGGTATGACGTACAAAATGTTGCCAAATGGGAACCTAATAATATACACTATTTAAATCCAAAGATATATGTCTCACCCATACAACATTTAATGTCTATATAGCATTTTGTGCATCGTTGCATAGTATATATTGTTTACTTTTTGTTTTAGGAGCAAGGAACATAAATTATACATATATAGAAAAGGGTGTAGTCAACCTCCATCAAGTAAAAATATTTCTCAACATTTAATTTATATATACAACATTTAGTGCACACCTACAAAGTATGTATTGTTAAGCTAATAACAGTATGTATTGTTAAGCTAATAATTGTGTTTACTTTTGATTGGAGCTTTGGAAATTTTAATTTAATTATCATTAATTAATAGGTGGATGATCTAGGGATTTAACCATATAGAATATTTTAATATTTGTCAAAGATAAAGGGTGAAGATCTATTTCAATGGTAGTTATGTCCATTTTGCTTTTCAATTTAATTATTTTTTTATAAAAATAATTAAAATAAATATAATTATCTTAATTGTGAATGAGTTATAGGTTTATAGTATTGATAAAACATTTTGCAAAGAAATAATTAGCCAAGTTAAACATTTCCATAATAAAATTTGTTTACGAGTTTTTTTTATTTTATTTATATAATGTTTAATTATAGTTTAATTCTTTTTAATAATTAAATAAAATAATGATATATTTCCAATATAGACCATTTAATTCAAAATCTAAAACAAATCTCTCAAAATAAAAATCTGTATTAAAATAAAAAAATTAGAAATTTGATTTTTTAATTTAAAATAAAATTATAATTTAATTAATTTAATAATTTTAATCCTTGATAATATTATCAAATGAAAATACACACACAAATCCCTACTGTGGTTTAGATCAAATACATATTGTTTTTAACGGTCATGAAAACGTGAAAGTTTATATATATAAGCTTCAATTTTAAAGGTTTTTCCAGATATTTAAAATTTAATTAATTATTTTATTAAAGTTATTAAAATGGTAAATAAGTTTATTAAATTATTATATATTTTATATATATAATAAATATGAATTATTGTATTTTTATATGATTTTTAATACTACTGATTTTTTATCATAATGGTCTTTTTTATTTTTACTGGTATACATATTTTAAATTTATAAACTTTATATTATTAAAATTTTGTCATTTCATTTGTTTTTGATAGTATAATATCATAAATTTATAAATATTTATTAAATTATTTAATTTGTATAATTAGATTATTTTTTTGAATTAAACTATTTTATATTATTTCAAAAAAAATTGGATTACATAAAAAAATTGATGCCCCTAGGAAGAAACAACATACAAAGTTCGACCTCACGCCATGAAGATATAAATTTTCGAAACTGAAAACATATACACTAAAACCATAATAGGCCTAGAAGGCACCATATACAAGTCAAACGTTGTAAGAAGAGCCAAAGTTACATATGGGTGCTTGAAACTCATGCCCGCACTCGCAACCCCATTTGAAAACAAATAGAATTATTAAAGACACCACGACAGGAGAGACACCAAACTATAGGAAAATAAAACCATCAACCAGCTGGAGGAGAGACCATCGTCGTTGGCCCAACAACCACCCATTTTCCCACAAAATTCATAAAAATCACATAACACCATGCACTTATAGCCAAAGGCACAATAGAAAAATTCAAAGACTGAAATTGAAAACCATAAGAAAACCTCAAAATCCCACGACCCAACTATATTGCCGCCATCCATAGATTTAAAGACCAACAAAAGGCATTTTGAAGGAAAAACTAAAAGCTTCAAGAGAAACCCGAAATTAGCCACCCACTACACATGCTCATTGTTCATTGTCTGAGGAGGAAATATCGGTCGAAATGCTTGTGCTAGAGCCAAGGGGATCCAACTACTCCCCACCATCTGAGTCACATGTTATGTGACTCTCCACATTGATCAGTCAAGCATCAAGTTTTCCACTCCAAACCTCAGGTTCCTTAACATTCTCTTCATGTTCTCTAAAGAGGCAAAAATATTATATTTTTCCACCTTCTTATCTCTCAGAACCACACTGAGTAACCTCTTCATTTGCTAATGGAGCACTACTGAAGTTAGATACTTCTTGTGCCTTTCCTTAGTGTGCGCAAGGTCCGACACCCAAATTGACGTATCTTCCAACAATTCTGAGTCTGAGAGAGATTGTCTCTCTTTCCCAACTTTTATTTCAAGCTCACGGAGCCCCTAATGAGTCTTAGGTGGAATTGCATTGAAATAAATCACCATAGAGTCATGGGTAAAGAGCTTTGCCTAATTTTTCCCAACCTTGGTTCTATCACCTCCTCCCTCTTGCTCCTCCCCCTCTACCTTGGAGACATTTTAGAGTTACAGGAGGGTTTCTAAATTTGTCTATAGGGGCTACCTCTTCCTACAAAAGGGCACAAATACTGATTCGACCCTTACTCAACAAAACCATGATATCAATAGATTATGTCGTTGTAGAAGCAGTTGACATATGACCTAACTTTTGAAGAAAACCCACGAGAGAAGGCAAAGGACAACACTTATTTAGCCAAAGACTCTACCCCCTTAACCATTGAGCACATAAGACCATGAAGCTTTCACATCCTAGAGCCCAAGCTCAATTAACCAAACCCAACCTTCTACACTTGTCCAACCAAAATTAAAAATACCCAAGCCACCCTACGCAAAGAATTCCAGCTACCCACACCCAAGAGAAGAGACTAACCTAATGCTCGATGCCAAACCACTTTCACAAAACCAACAATTTCCTTGGCCCCCAACAGACAAACCACACCTAGAAATTGAGACTTTGACTTGGTATCTAGACCTCACCACAAGCAACATTTGTATCTAGACTATTCCATGGAAATAAGGGACTTTCTTCTCCCCAAATTCAACCTTTGCAAAAGAGTTCGTGACCCATCCCCACCATTATGTAGCACCTTCTCCAACTAGAGAAGTGCATGCTCGTGCATGTGAGACACTAGATGCATCCTTTCCTCATCAATGCGCAATTACAAGTTCAAAGGGGTGGGAATATTTCCCCAAACCATGCTCCCTCCATCATAACACCCTCATCGAAATGTATAACTAAACTAATTAAATAATACTTATTTTCAAAATAAATAACACATAAAAAATATGGTCACTTTAAAAAGATAGAAAACTATTAACAAGAAAACCTTACAAAAATTATAATACAAACAACTACTTCATCCATCAAATACTTTACACTAGGGAGAATATGTATATGTTTATGGTTCCGAGGTTGCATCTTCTAGAGAGGTGTCTTTCCACTTGACAAGGACTTTCTTGATCGTGTGGCCATGCAGGTACTGTTCTCGCGTGTTAAGAACCTGTTCAGGTTGGAGCCAGATTGAAGCTTCTTCATCCAATTCTGGTAGACTCGTTTGAATTATGCAATTTTTCCCCACCACTTTCTTGAGGCATGAGAAATGGAAGACGAGATAGATTTTTGCAGTGGGTGGCAAGGCTAGCTTGTAGGCCACTTCTCCAATGTGTTGAAGTATTTGATATGGTTCGCAGAATTTTGGAGATAATTTCTTATGACCCTTGTCTTTCAGTGATTTTTGCTTGTATGGTTTCAACCTAAAGAATGAATGATCCCCTTCTTGAAATGTGCACTCTAAACAATGTTGGTCTGCTTGTTGCTTCATGCAATTATGAGCTTGATGGAGATTATCTTTGAGGTGGGTGAGCATGGTTGCACGGTTCTATAGGAGTTGATCCACTGCTTGTACCCTAGAGTATCCATGGATATAAGAAGTAGGTGAAGGGGGGAATTGACCATAAATTGCTTCATATGGAGTCATCTTGGTGGCAGCATGATAGTTAGTATTATAGCACCATTCGGCTAGAGGTAACCACTGTACCCATAGATGTTGCTTTTCTGAAGTGAAACACCTGAGGTAGGTCTCCAAACATTTGTTGATTGCTTCAATTTGTCCATAAATTTGGGGATGATAGGAAGTATTTAGTTGGATTTGGGTGCCTTCTAGCTTGAAAATTTCCCGCCAAAAGTTACTGGTAAATATCGGGCCATGATTAGACACAATGGAAGTGGGCATGCCATGCAATTTGAAGATTTGGTCCATGAAAGATTGAGTCACCAAAGTGGGTGTAAAAGGGTGGGGTAGGGCGCAAAAATGAGCATACTTAGAAAGTGTGTCCACAACCACCATGATGACTGACTTGTTGCTAGACTTGAGAAGACCAGTAATGAAATCCATAGAAACATCCATCCAGATTGAGGTAGGTATGGGAAATGGTTGTAAAGTGCCTGGGGACTTGACTATTTCTCCTTTGTGGCGCTGACACACATCACATTCAACTACAAAAGTAAGAATGTCCCTTTTCATGCTTGTCCAAAAGAAGGAACGACGAGTGCGAGCATAAGTCTTCTGAAATCCTAAATGGCCTGCAGTGGGAGATGAGTGCAACTGTTCCAAAATGTGCCTTTTTAGCGTGGACGTTGGTGATATCACTACTTTCCCCTTGTAGAGAACAATCTCATCCTTCCAAGAGTAGCCTGCTGTGGAATTTGGATCTTCTTGCAAGTTATGAATGAGTTGAGAGAGCAAAGGATGTGAAAACCATTCCTTGTGAGCTTCTTCAATCCACTCTGGAATGCGAAAAGAGATTGCTAGAAGGGTGTTGTCCTCCTCAAATTGGTGTGATAAAGCATCCGCTACGACATTTTCGCGCCCTTTCTTGTAAATTATCTCATAATCATATCCCAACATTTTGGCTAGCCATTTATTTTGATGTGGCAAGGATAGCCGTTGCTCCAAAAAATATTTAAGAATTTGATGGTCTATGCGGATTTGGAAACGTCGCCCCAATAAGTATGGTCGCCAAGTATCCATTGCATGTAAGATGGCCATCATTCTCTTCTCGTAGGTAGATTTTCCCAAATGTTTCCCACTTATTTTTTGGCTAGTGAAGGCCAAGGGTCGACGTTGCTGCATTAAGACAACCCCAATACCCATACCTGAAGCGTCACATCCAATCACAAAAGATTTGGTGAAGTCGGGTAGTGCCAATACGGGAGTGGAACACATGGCATGTTTGAGAGCTATAAACACTTGTTATGCTTCCTTATTCCAAAGGAATGAATTTTTCTTAAGAAGGTGAGTGAGGGGTCTAGAAATGCGACCATAATTGCAGACAAATTTGTGATAGTAGTTGGTCAGACCCAAGAATCCCCTCAAACACTTCAAGGTCTTTGGTTGGGGCCAATCTTGCATTGCCTAGATCTTTTTGGTATCCACCCTAACACCTTCATGCCCCACAAAGTGGCCCAATACTTGACTTCTTTCATGCCAAAAGAGCACTTGGCTAATTTGACAAATAATTTATGCTTCCCGAGCAGTTGCAAGAGTAGGTCTACATGCTGAAGATGTTTTTCCCAAGTGAGGTTGTAGATGAGAATGTCATCAAAGAAAACAAGGAAAAATTTTCTGAGATATGGTTTGAGAAAGTGATTCATGAGCCTTTGAAAAGTGGATGGGGCATTACAGAGACCAAATGGCATGACCAGGAATTCATAATGGCCTTCATGAGTTCAAAAAGTAGTCTTCGAAATATCTACTTCTTTCATGCGAATTTGGTGATAGCCTGAGCGAAGGTCTAGCTTAGTAAAGAATTGAGCCCCATTCAGTTCATCCAGAAAATCATCAACAACTGGGATGGGGAATTTATCTTTGACCATCAGCATGTTGAGGGCCCTGAAGTGTGGACACATACGCCATTCCCCATATTTCTTGAGCACCATGACCACAGGTGAGGAATAAGGACTAATGCTAGGACGAACGATACCAACTTCTATGAGTTCCTTGATGATTTTTTCAATTTTATTATTTTGGGCGAAAGGTTATCTATATGGACGCACATTCGAGGGTTGTGCCCCTGGGACCAAAGTAATGTTATGATCATGTTCCCCTATCGATGGTGGATGCTCATGAGGTTTGTCAAAGACCTGTAGATGAGAGTTTAAGACCTGTTGCATCTCAGGATGAATATGAAGAGTAGGGGGCTCGAAGGCCTGAATGGCATTAAATTGGGTGATAACTCCATGTTGGCCCTTTTTTAACAACTTTTCCATCTGATGTTGATGATAGAAGGAGTACCTGCTTGAAGTTCGCGAAGGGTATGTGTGTGGTCATTCTGCTTAAAGCTCATATATAACTCTTGGAAACCCATTGTGATTGGGCAAAGTGTGCGGAGTCATTCAGCACCCAAGACAATGTCACACCCACCCATGTTGATGGCAAAGTTGTGGGTATTTAGGTGGAAATCTCCCATCTGTAGTTTCATAGTTTCACAACGAGTGTCACATTTCATTGTCCTCGCATTAGCAATCTATATCTGGAAATTAGAGACTGCTCTGAAAAAACAGTGCACAGCTTTTGTGACTCTCTGATGGATAAAGTTATGCATGTTGCCACTATCAATCAAGACTACTACATGGTAATGTTTAGTAAAACATCTAATTTTGAGAGTTTGGGGAGAAGGAATGCCTGCTAAAGCATGGAGCAAGATAATTGGTTCTTCTGGTGTAGCTAGGAGCTCATTGTTCTGCTAGTTGTCCTCATCTTCCTCCTCTGGTCCCTCAAAGGATGGGGCTTCCTCAAATGAACTGTGATGAGTAGCATCAATTTGAAGGAATTTGGGTTCCTTGCATTTATGCCCCAGGGAGTATTTGTCATCAGAGTAGTAACACAATCCTTGCTTTCTTCTTTCTGCCATTTCTTCTAGTGACACCTTTTGAACCTTAAGTGTTTGGGTAGTGCCAAGAGCTTAGGTGGGACGTCCCTTGGCTATGAAATTTGGACGAGGCGACTAGGCTGGTAACGCATGTTCCACTTTGTGAGCCATTGTGCAAGCTTCTAGCCATGTGGGTGGGTGGTGCATCCGGACATGAGCTTGGATGGTGTCTTTGAGACCACTGATAAAACATTCCAAGTAGAATTTATCTGCTATACCTCCTATGAGGAAGGCTAATTCCTTAAAGGCTATAATATACTCGTGTAATATGCCTGTCTGTCTGAGGTTAGTAAGACGGTCCAAAAAAATGGATTCTCATTCAAAGCATTCACAAAGGGATTTTGAGAATGCCTGCCAAGTAATTGGCCTTGCATAGCATTATTGATGCCACAACCAACATTTCCATGTTTCTTGGTCCAAGTAAAGGCCTCCCACACGTAGCATAGTCTCATCATCTCTATCATGATTCAACGTGAAATATTGGTCCATTTGTGATAGCCATATTGCTGGGTTAGAGCCATCAAATTTGTACATGTCCAGCTTGGGTGGTCGACGGTGGGAATGTTGGTGGTTTCCATGGAAGGGAAGAGAATGATTAGATTCTCCTTCATGGTCTTCATTAAAACCATATGCCTTTGATTGTACCATCTACTTGCCCTTTGTGAATGTGTCGTTCAATGTCTAGATCTGCCTCGATAATTCCTCCAACCTGTTTTCAAGGGATTCCATATTCTCTTTGGCCATAGCTTGAGCTCAGGTATCTACCATACACATATCCGGTTCACTTGTCGTTACTGTGAAAAATTTTGGGGCCGCTTGAAAATTGAAGCTGACAAGTGAATGCCACCACCTCGCTTAGCCCATTGTCTTGATTCTTATGGGGTAAGTCTCTTATAAGCGCCCCGAGAGGGCCTCAATTTATAATTTATTTTTATACTTCAAAAGGAGTTTTACTCCCTGCTTATCAATACTATAGTAGCCAATTCCTAGAAAAGTTAATCCTGCCAACGTCCTACGAGAATCACCCCAAGGTATGGGAGCCACAAGCCTCTCTGCACAAATGGTCAGATATATTTGCGAAACCCTCAACTGCAGAGTGTGAGTAGGAATGCGGTAGCGACCGAACACCCTGCTAGATTCGAATGGTATTCTAGTGGATTTGATTGTTGCGGTGGCATAGAACCCAACCTGCTAGATCTGATCTGGTAAAGAAGATGGGTGATCTTCAGAGAGACAAGGGAACTATGGTCTCAAGGAGTGTCAGGTGCTCTAGATCAAAATATACATAAGGGTCCAACAGTAGTACTCGTCCCAATCTTTCAGGGCACTAACTAAGGAGGATCAATCGTACCCTTAGTCATACTACTCGACTACCCTACCGTATGCGTGAGTAATCTCCCCGAGTGTTGTTATTGGTGTACTGTAGCAACAAGACGACCGACGATTTATCTACGGTGAGGTTTCAAGTGAGCCTAGGGGGCTTCCGATATACCCAGAGGGTACATGGACGACAGTCTGTGTGCGGTTTTATCTAATGTGCTACTACTTGAAGGGGTACCCATAGAGGTTACAAGGGAATCCAACAAGCATGACCACCTCTTGTATTTCCTATGTGCAAGCCTCCCCAAATCCGTAGGTTTATGCGCTCAATGATAGACCCAATGGTTTAAAGACGCTGGAACACGTCTCTAGCCAAAAAGAAAATTCTGCTACAAGTGGAGATACCACTGGCCCTAGAAAGTGCTCTGGTACCACTTATTATGCTCTTGACCTGCGAGAAGATGCTAAAATACCAAATATGCAAAGAAATACAACCCAGAACATAGAACAAAATGAGAAATAACAACATGTATTTTATTATTTAGCGATGAAAGCAATATTTACTTGCCTCTTCGAGGGGGAAACCTCCAATAGAGCAGGGCTCGATTACAGAAATAAGACATGACCTCCTCAATGGGGAGTCTCTATCCTTTATATAGGATTCGTTCATGCAATACCATGGGTCAGTACCATGGTTCTATTAATACCATCTATCTAATACCATGGCCCATTTGCAACTAATTGTGGTGCCTTTCTTTAAATGTGGGTCAACCACTTACAATTATCAATATGGGCTTTATTGACTCTCTAACTAACTATATCTGTGACTCGACCCTATTACATAAATAGGGGGGTTAGGGTTGGACCCTAACACTTTGCAAGGTATATTGAAATATTTATACATAGTTATCTAAACTCTCATCATCAAATTGAGACATTTAAATATTTCCTTTTTGAGGTCCCTAGGCTTACAATACTCTTAGTACGTATTTAAAAATTTAATCTTCATATCATTCCAATATTGTATAGAATTTTCCCCTAATTCCATAAGCCAACAAAGAGTGGATTATTTTAGTGTTGTAGGAAATAGTTTTAATTTTTGATCATTCGTAGAGTAATCATAACTTAAACAAAGAACATCAAAATCAAATAGGAAAATGTCAAGGTCTTCCTTGGATAGGCCATGAAAGTTCAGGAAGGTAGAGAGAGGAATATTCTTGATTTGAACTATTGTATGAGGATCTTGGATAGGAAATTCAAAAGTGATAGGGTCTTGTTTCCTTGGTCCATTCCCTTATTCATCTCCCATTTTTTCCTGTCTTGTAGTTTCATGGGTTTGAATTTTATTGGATCCTGAAGAACTTTCTAGCTCTTTGTCTAATATATTTCCTTTCCCTATTGGTCCTTCACCTTTCAGTGGTTTCCCTACCACACTACTCTTAAGACAATTTGCCTTCAAAGGATATCCCTTTTCACTTGCCAAACAAATAATGTGAGTACCTCCTATTGGACCGCGTGTTGGGGTTTTAAGGGACATCTTCTTTTTCCTACCTATGATGTCTCAAATGCATCTAACATAATATAATGTAAAAGGCAAAAGGGATCTAGGTTACTAAAAAGGGCAAATATGACCACTTTGGTTGCTTCTAGCCCTGATATATTTTGAACTTTTTTTGTGAGAAATCTTGACTCCTTAAGTGCCTCCCCAACAACGATGCCAAAAATGACGGTGTTTTTCTTTGTTCTAATATTATTGAGTGCACACAACCAATTTAATTGTTGATTGGGGGCTAGTAAGCGTGGGAAACGCTTAGTGTTATATGCACAAGTGACGATTTTTCCCACTTATTATGATGGCCTAAAGTGAAATGCACAAGGGTTGGTGGTCTCATCGAAGAGATCTATCTATCATTACAATTCAGTTATTTCTCACCTCAGTTACCTAAACTCATAATATGTAAGCTCTATGTCACAAAATATTGACAAAGTAATTATAAATTTTATTTATTCTACAATTCTAAAGCAAATAAATATTTATAACCTCTTAAATGAAACATAACACTAATCATTTTAAAAAAAAAACCATTATAAAAATAAACCATTAAGAATGGAACTTTACATAAAAGAAATATAAAATGAGACATCAACTATTCTAAGTCATGAACATACATATTCATTGAAACCGAAAGAAACATATGTATTGAATACATCGCATATATGTGTTGAACCTCAAAGGTAACAAAATTACTATAAACAATCCTATGTATATATGGGAATATAACAATATTAACCAGTTCATATGCAAACAATACAAAGAAATAAACTATGGCACCAGACCGCGCCCTGAGTGGACCTAATTTAAGGCTTGGCCTGTTCTTGTAAACTATTTAACTATTTAACAGAGAAAATATAAGAGCCTAGAGATGCATACCAGAGCACAAATCAATAGTTGAAGCTTCCATCGATCACACCAACAATTGTCTTAATATTATAAGCACGAAGAGTGAAAATAACAACAACGATAATGTTATGCACTATCAGTGCTTGCTCTTATATAGGAGTTGACAATTTCTTAGAGTAAACACACACATAGGTGCTTTTGGCTATGGAAATTGATTGAAGACAAAGATAACAATGAGTTGAATCTAGTCATGGCTCAAATTGACATTGCCATTGACTAACCATAAACTGTAGTATTACAACTTGCGCCCAACTAATATATGACTTTATTCATGAGAATATCCATTTGGCATATAAATATATCTATGAATGCATCCACCTAACATTCAACTTTGTTTATGTATATCCTGTACACTTGGTCAAAATGGCAGTGTAGAAAAAGCTCACAAATATTACCCTATCAGGATATGACCAAACCCTATAAAGCCACATATTGTCTTGTAGTCAAATGCTTACAAGTTAATTGATAACTCGAACCTCACTTTTATATATATATATTATAATATATATATATATATATTATATATATATATATAATTCAAGCAAAGACACCTCACTTTTATATATATATATATATCAACCAAAGACACCTCACTTTAAAAATTTGTTATTAGTTTTTTTTTAATATATATATGTTTAATTCATATTTTTTTTTTTTATAATTAATAGTAATAATGGTTTCACCTAAAAACCCTGTACAATTCAGTATAAATACATCTTAAATCAAGATTTACAAAAAAGTCAAATCTCCTATGATAAAAGTCTAAGTTTAAAACTTGACAAAATATTTACACAAATTTTAATTTAAATAAAATTATAATTTAATTAATTTAATGATTTGTAATCTTATAATATAATATATTTTATAAATGTTTTACTCATCCATTAATATTCATGTAATCATTTTCTTACTAGAAAAAAACAAATAACCATGAAACATTCATCTCTTTATATACAGATATAAGGAAATTTAGTCAACCTTAATAAGGTGGAATGACGTGCACCCATAAATCATACTTCCACTGCGGACGTCATTGCTTCGTACGATGCAAGGGAAGACAGAAGTGGTGAGAAAACGTTGTTTCAAGCAACATGGAAAAAACAAAAGTAGGATTCGTTTTTTCCATATTGGACGTGACCAGTTCTTGAAATATCTTAGAAAAATTTAACTCACCACATGTATATCCACACGTATTTTCCTAAACTCGTATTTTCCTAAGGAATCATAATTAAAATTTGGAAAAGTAAGTTAGATGAAGACCATAATATTATAATGCATTATTTAATGATAATAACGTAATTTAGCTCAAAGCATATATCCATACAAAACTAAATTTTTAAGTATATAAAGAAATTGAATTACACAATATTGCAATTTATAATTAAAATTTATGTTTTTAATATATATTTATTAGTTTGAAAATGAATTCCAATTAAAAATTACTTCAAAATAGCTAAAATTTACACTAATTAGATTATAACTATAATATTTATTTATTTATTTTTAAGAATTTGATTAAATCTGCACCCAAATCACAATGGAAAACCAAAGAGTAACTATATTCAATATGGAGGCAAAATACCATCTTCTATGATCATAAATGGAGTTACAAAATTGAATGTTAGGATACTATCCTAGACAAACATTTTGCAGAAAGAACTACAACCATGAACTCTAGAAAATTGACCATAAAATACAATACATTTGCAGAAATAAGGCCTATATCTTCTATGGGATATCAAGAGCAAGTTGAACCTATGGAGGCATGCGGATATTTCCTCCTCCCTGCATAAATACCAATATTTCTCTCCTCGTTTGCATCTCGAAACATCTTTAGATTGATTGATTTGAGCCAATCTCCCTTAAATGCTACACTAGGTTTTGCAATCTGCCACGCTTTCGCGATCAATTTTAACAATAACCAAATGACGTTTCACAATCCGTAACTCTTCCAAGTGAGCACATATTTAAAGGATTGGTGTAGAAAAAATTAGGTTATGTCCTCTCCATGTGGGCTAAGAACGACTGTGCATGTCCTACGATACAGTCATCTATCACCTTGTCGAGGGTGGTGACAACATTGCGACGACATCTCTCTACCCCAAATTTATGAGAAGTAAAGGAGTACATTGAGTTCACTCTTGGGAGGCACTTCATTTGCTCTACTTGGAACCTTATTTCAACCATCCACTTGAAATAATAAGCGTTTTTTTTTCATATGGAGGGATGTCATGATATATGTTGCATTCCCTCTAATCCATTGATTTCATATTGCTTTGCTTCTGGCTAGCAAACCCTATTTGCTTGAGCATATACTTCCATGTTTTGATGCCAAAGCATATGATAATATGATTTATGGGCAAAGGATTCCAAAGTGATTCTAATTATGCAAAGAAGGAGTGACAATTGAATATTGGAAGGGAGAGATCCTTTGAGGAGATGCCTAATTACATTTTGTAGACAGACATAGTGTGTATGCGTACAGGGTCAAATTGTAACATGACAATACAAGTAGTGAGCTGAAAGTAGCAAGAAGGTCCATAGAAATGTCAAGAAACCTTAGAGAAGAAACAAAAAATGATGATTAAAGGACAAATGAGAATTATGAATGATTAGGGCATGTCTTTTCTCTTTTACTTTTTAGGATTTGGTTCGACTAGAACCAAAGCCAATTCTTGTCCTACATGAGGGACATCTTTGTCAAAATCAGAACTTTCTGAGGCATGAGCTCTTTTTGAGCCCATTATTCCATCTTATATCAAAGAGTCCAGTAGATCCTTTTCTTTTTGATGTGAAATACCAGATTCTAGTTGTACCATAGCGAACTCCACTTGTACATTTCCCTGATGGTTTATGTCTTTCATTTCTTCCCCATCAAGATGAATTTATTTTTTGTTATCTCCTTCATCCTCAGAACGATATTTCTCTGAGAACTACCATCCTTTTGGTTTTTTAGCTTGCCTCTTCTTCTTCTTGGGAACCTTCCTTGCCTTTGGGCATGTTTGTTGAAGATGTCTAGTCTGAAAACATACATGACATCTAAATGTTGTGTTCTCATAGTATATAACTTGTGACCAAAGGAAGTTTTGATGTTTTAGATTTATATGTTCCATAAGTCCTTTGCTGAGATAAATCTCCACACATATTCTGGTAAATGTGAAGATAACATATTTTATTTTTTACTTATCCAACTTTTTAAATTTACCCAAAGTATTTCCTATGTATTCAAGGATTATGTGGTGCCAAAATTGATGGGGGAGGTTTGGGAGCCTAACCGAAACCGTCATAGTAGAGACTACCATAGAGTTGGCACCAAACTCAGGGAACCAAGGCATCATGAATAGCTTGAATTTACCCTAAAACCAAGGTCATGCATTAAGAGCATAATATAAATCATTCTGTGTTTCAAACTGCACTATGAAGAAAGATTTTGAGCATAGAAATATCTCAAATTCCAAAGTTCATGTGGAGGAAATCCACTAAATTAATGCTTCAGGTTTAGGAAAAAACCACTAAATTTGTAGGTGACTGCTTTAGATTGTAAAGAAGAGAATAAGGAATTAACCTCAGGACATTTTATTTCCATAGATGGAGCTTTTTTGATTTGTTGAACAATGTAGGGCCCCGATAAATTTTGGATATATTTTGAAGAGGATGGAACCTTCCTTTGGGTAGCTTCCTTGAAAGAAACATGAGCCTTATTAGGTAATTTTGTAGCAAGGGAACCCTCGCAGTCTTGTGTTTAAAATAATGGTTGAATTTTTAGAGATTTTATAATCTTGGAGCTACGAGTTTGATAAAACCTTCCCTTCAAATTGTAGGTTTTAGAAACAAAAAGATATACCCCATATAGTTTCAATGGTGTGCTTTAGAGAGCATGTGGAGATAGATCTTTTAATCGAAAAAAGTTTAGTTTTCCCACTAATATCCATAATGAAGATTTGGAACTTCTAACTTTGTTCCTTCACTAACTAAGCGGAAGGAACGGTACCTCCAATGACCAGAGTCCCAAATATGGCCAAGAGCATAACTAGCTGTGAATCCAAATTCCTTGGAGGCTTGGTGACAGAGCATAAACCATATAAAATTAGAAAGCAGTAAATAAAATACAATTTATGAGAAATGGAAAGTGGAGTACCAAAAATGATCTACCGCACAACAATGTCAACATGAAATGGCCACTAGAGACATCAATTGTTGATCTTGGTATGCAACATTTGCATTCATGACCAAATTTAGAGGAGCTTTGAGCTATAGGGGCATTTGTTGAGAAGAACTCATTAATTTACTGAATCCCTTGTGAAATTTGAAGAGATATGAGCCTCAATTCTCCCCGCAACAATAAGTGACAAATTCCAACACTAAAAGATAGAGGGTGCTCAATAAATCTAACCTTAGAGATTTTGTAGGCATCTAAGGAAGAAACTTGCTCGATGGTGGAAACCTGGAACAAAATGTGGCGTTGTGACAAAACCCTAGTTTCATAATCACCATTCTTTTTCTCCCCATACAAAATATTTTAGTTGTGAAATAAGTTATGTATTTATGAGTATATGGTATTGACAAGATATATTATAGCAATAAAACCTATTTACACTCAAGAATATCGTTAACAATGTGGGAGCAAATCTCCATAATTAAGAATTTTGATACAAGTTTTTTAAATATATGTATTTTTAACTTATATATTAATTATTTTCATAATTAATAATAATAATTGCATCAAGCCCCCGGTTGCGGGTGACAGCACGAAACAATGGGCTGAGCCACATGGCTACCATGTGCCGCCCCGTGATCATTAAATTCTGCAGGTACTCAGTCGTCAAGGGTTTATTACGGTAAGGTTCAGGCTCCAAGCATTCAATGCTGAGCGGATCGAAAGGATGGCAGAAGTTATATGGCGCTCTGAACAAAGGAATGGAGGTAAATACGTCGAAGGATATCAAGACGGGGCAATGCAATTTTCAGTTCATTATCTCGGTGGCGTCAAAGAGTTTGGTTTGCAGAGCAATTCGCCGCAGAGGAAGGCCTGCTGGGGGGTGTTGCGCACGCCACCACAAGCTGCCCTCTGGACCTCTAGACACTCCATCTCTGGTGCTTGTTCTAAGCGAATGAGGAAATCTGAGAGTTCCTCAGAAGGTTGGGTGGCAGTCTCAGAGGTTTTGGAGGCGAACTCTGAGGTCTGGACGACAATCTCAGAGGCGTTGGGGGCAAATTCAACGGGGCTGGCAGCGAATTCGGGGATACTGGTGGCCAATTCAGAGTCGCAGGGAGAGAATTCGGAGGCATTGGAGGCGGAAACAGAGGTACACTTGGAAAATTCAAAGGTGGTGGTGGTGCTTGGAGGGTTCGAGCGGCGAATTCTGGCTTCTGGGTGGCCACGTGAATTGCTTAAAGCATTCAAGGGAGAAGGAGAGTTGCCCATGGCAAGGCTTCGACATCGGAAACCTTGCAGGTGGGGTTCTAGTCTTGGTTCTGGTCATGGTCGTGGTGGTGCAGAGAGGAAGCACCACCATTGCTGTCGCTGCTATTGCTATCAGAGGGCAGGGTCACGCCACTCCAAGCGAGGCAATTCCTGGAGGTTGGTAGTGCAAGAGAGGGGGAGCCAGCCCTCCCTGCGTTCGGCTCAGTGGTGTTCACCCTGGGCAAATCCCGGGACAATCCAGGAATTAACGCTCATGTTTCCGTGCTCTTTAATCAAATTCCGGAAGGGATTGAAGGAGAGACAACTCCAGGACGGGAGGATCCACCCCCAGAGGGCTCTGGACAAGCATGCCCCTTGCCGCCTCCATCAAGTGGGGAAGGAACCTCAGGGAAGGCGATCATGGCCAACCCCTCCATCCCCCAGGCGAAGAAGTCTCCAAACTCAGCACAGGCCAAGTGGGCTGCCATGTGGGAGGGCGCCCCTGAGGGTCAGGGATGGTGCACCATTGTGGAGGAGAAACCTCCTGAAGATGATTGACCTGCCCACGCGCGCTCCAGCAACTGCCAACTCTACTCGGCTCAGGTCCAGAACTCTGTTTGCTGCGGGTTACGTGGTTCGGGTTAGCATTTTGTCTGTTCTCTTGTCGTTTCTTATAGTGTCCAGTCCATTTTGGTCATGTTTCGTTTCAGTGTGTCTTGTTGATATCAGTCCCCAGTCTGTCAATGAAGACCGCCCCTGCATGGGCAGGATTGATTATGAGTAATTCGATGAGTCTGGGTCTGTTTTTTGGCATTTTGGAAACGTTTTGTGCCTCTGTCGATCTTTTTAGAGGAATTCTGAAAGCATTGTGGATGCTACCCCTGCGTGGGAGCTTTTTGAGTCCGTCTACTTCACCCAAGGCGCCACTGGCGGCCATGGAAGTTCTGCTAAGTCCTGCTTCATTGTCTGTAAACATTTCTATGTACATATAATATAAAAGATAGCTAGTTTACCGAGAAAAAAAATAATAATTGCATCAAGAAGCCCTATACAATCCAACATAGTTCCATCCTAACCGACATTTACCTTGCACTGAGAAATCAAATCTCTCTAGATGAAAACCACTTTTCGAATCTAAAATTTGCAGCTCAAAGATTTGATTCCTCTTAGCACTTAGTAGATATGAAATTAAAATAAATTTACACTAATTTAAAATAAATTTCTAATTTTATATTCTAATCTTTACCATATAAAATATTGATATTCATTAAACACATTCGTCTGGAAATATTTCATCTCCTTATATATATAGATAAAAACAAATTTAATAACATTTGTTTCCTAAGAGTTCATGAGTTGGTATAACGGGCACTGATAATCTTACTCGTACTTTCACCAATGATATCATATCCACTTTCCTGCGAAAGTCATTGCGTTGTAAATCGTTTTCATCATCTTACAGACTTTGACCATATTTCCATCTAAGGGTGATGGAAATATTTTTTTTTTGAAAAGTGTGATAATGAAAATAAAAGTTTTTGAAAGGTGCCAGATGTATTTATATTAAAAAAAAGGAATTTAAAGTTTTTTCATAGATACTAAGTGTAATTCCGAAATTTAATATTATATATATATATATATATATATATATATAATATATATTATATTTTGTTAAATTATAAATTTATAATTTTTTTTTATATTTTTATAGATAAGAATTTATGATTTTTTTTATTTAGTGATAATTATATTAATATAATATTTTAAATTTATAAACATTTATCAATTAAATGATTGGTATAATTAAAATAATTAAATAACATTTAATTTTGAAATGAATAACATATAAAAAAAAACTATGGAGACTTTTAAAAACAAGAAACTATGGAGAAAATCTCAGAAAGATTATAATATAATACTACAAACAAGTAGTCCATCAGTGAGATACTTTACCATACATAGGATTCTTATGCTCCATCATACAGATGCAAGCGACACCAAAAGAGCTCAGAAAACAACGATTCAAGCAACCTAAAACACGAAGTTGGTATTATATTTTAACCCCAGAGAACAGATTTTATGTTTTGGCCGAGACCAATTATTGAAAAACATGGAGAAAAAATAGCCTTCCTACTTTTTCCTTTATACGTCCCCATGCTAGAGTGTACAGATCGAATTTTCCAATCCAATAAGCTCAGGAACGCTATCAATCCAACAAATCCACTAAAATCCATCTTGTACGGGTTTATAATTTTACAGGCACATAGAACTTTAGTACAACTTTACAGACACACACACAGACCTTTACTACAAAGCACACAGACACCAGAGAATGTAGTACAATAGTTGTCCTAAGATGAAGCACAAGAAGGTTTCTAGAGCAGGACTTGTTTGTTGAATATCCAACTAAAACCACACCTTCGTCCTTGTTCTTCCCTTCCTTGAGCTCGCTCTTCTACCTTTCTTATACGAGGTGCCAACTTGCAATATAATCTTGAGCCTGCCTTCCCTTACCAGAAAGACCACCTATTTTCTTCACATTCCATCTCTCAACCAAGAATTCCAAGATGTCAGCATAGTCCCCTGCTGTGTAAACTCCTAGTCTCTGAGCAACCGAAGAAAAGTGGTCAAACAGATTAACATCCTGCCCATCATACATCATATGGGCAGGCATTATAACTTTTTTGCGCATCAAATCTTCAAAAGCTAGCATTGTGGTGTCGGGATCAATCTCAAACAACTTTTCAATAATCTTTGTGTATGCAGTCTCATGGCGCTTCTCGTCAGCAGCAATAGTTCCACATATTTGGGCCAATTTCAGGTCACCATATCCTTTAGCAAATCTTGCAGTGTTGCCATGTGATATGAATGTTGCTCTTTCTTGGAAGGAAGTGTACATGAATCCAAGATAGGGACTATTTTCTATGCCTGGATACTGAACAATAAAAAAAACTCAAGTTAGAAAATTCTCATTCAAAAACTAAAATACCCTGCACAAAGCTTCCACCATGCAAAATGTCCATTAAACAAATCGAGTGGAATCCCACATCTTGTTGCTACCAAGAGTAAACACAATAAAATACTTTGACAAAATGCTTGCAATGTAAGGACACTGTACCATTCCAAACCCCATAAGATACTGTATGGTTTTTTCAATCTGCCTCATGTTCACTCTGCCAGACAAGTAAAGATATCTATGAAGGAGATCGCCATGTCTATTCTCCTCTGCTGTCCACATACGTGTCCATGTTGCCCATGAAGTGAGACTGGCACCAGTTTCATCTCTTATACCATCATATGAGTTAGCCTGAGTCTGATAAGTAGGCAATGCTTCTTCAGTAATCATGTTTCCCACTAGAAAAACTAAATAGTCATCCGGTAATTCATTGCACTACTCCCGCAACTCTATAAGTTGGTCAATGAAGCCCTCAGAAGAAGGATCAGGCAAAAAATCTTGTGGCTGCCAAGAATTTTCAACAGGCTTTAAATGAATCAGTATATTTTTCTCTGCCCACTCCTCTAGAGATTTAAAGATCTCAACCTTCTCAGGTGACATGGAGTGGGCCACCTGTTGGCCAGGTTCATGTGGGTTGAAATGGATTTTGATCTTTTCTTCATGTGGTTGGAAGTGGATTTTGATCTTTTCAACTTCCCTCAAAGATGACATCAGAAATCTATCAGAATCGAATACATATTTAAGGAATCAAATGCAGATGCTCTGCAAAATAACAAATGAAGTGTTAGAAGTTAAAATATGGATACAGTGGATGTTCACTTTAATTCATGGAAACTCCGAAATTCCAGAAACTAATTTGCTAATACGTTATAATAGCTAGCAATGTATGTGAAAAGGCTGGAAGAAAATTTGGCATACTATTTGCCATAACACTGGATACCAAGGATCCTGGCGGAGATCAAATGTGAAGCCGATCATCTCAAAACAAACATGTAAACTCTATAAAACGGAAACATATATTTTAAACCCATAAATATGGTGATGGATAGTGGTTAAATTTGATGAGTATTTATTTGTAAATAAAGAAAAAACACAAAATTCATAATACCAACAAAATATTTTTGTACTCACAAAAAAAATAATAATACTCACAACAAAAAAAATAATAATAAAGAAACCTGCAATACATGATTTTTTCAAGTAATTTTCGCATTTACATTTGATTACTAATTTTCGCATTAAAATCTACAATGGTGTATATATTCTAGCCGATTTAAACCTATAACTTCGTACAAAGAAACCTATGAAATAAACCTAAACCTTGGTATCCAGAAAGACATGAAACAAATGAAAAGGACGCAATTATCAACCATTTAAATACAATTCTCCCCATAGAAAAATTCCAAATAATAAAACCTTTCTGTAACACATTAAAAATTCAATACATAATAAGGCAACCTTGGGGTCATGGAAACCATATGCGATCTGGCCAAATTAGAGGGCAGGGCCGAAGAACGAAGCTTGGCGCCGTGGAACAATGGCGAAGGCGCAGAGAATGGTGCGCATTTTGCAACATTAACAGCAGACGCCATGTCCTTCTGGTGAGCAGAAGTGAAATGAGGTTCAACTCGTGACTGCAAAGGGCTGACCACAATTACTTATTGGTGCTCAAGCAAATCCCAAGCTGCCCTTTGCGTGCGGCATCTTTTGTGCTGGTCGGCATAGAAGATTTATATTATTATTATGAAATCACGTTCCATGCCACCAAATGTCTTATAAATTACTATGAAATGACGTTCCATTCTCTTGGCATCCTCAGTGGTGGAGAGAATAACTATGAAATGACGTTTTATACTAATAAATATCTTCTTATACTTTTTCAGTACGAAAAAAATATATATATTCATATTGTAAATTCAACAAGATGGCTTTACATAGACAGAAAAGGCAGAAATTTAAGATGTATGTCCGGGATATATACAGTATATTCTAATATAAAAGCATAATATCATCAGCTATTGACAAAAAGTCAGAAATTATTTAAGATGTATGTCCGGGATATATACAGTATATTCTAATATAAAAGCATAATATCATCAGCTATTGACAAAAAGGCGGAAATTTAAGATGTATGTCCGGGATATATACCGTATATTCTAATATAAAAGCATAATATCACCAGATATTCACAAAACTGTGCGAAAGACAGCGAAGGAAATATATGTGCATACTTGGCTGTGTATGACCCGAATATCCCACAGAGTAAGAAAATACAAACCATATAAAGCCATTGATTTATATAGCTCAACGCACGGGACCTTTTTTTATTATACAAAGAAATTGCATGAAATAATATGTCTATCAATAATTAATTTTTATAAGTGTAGGAAGAAATTGTATGATACAATATTGTAATTAGATAATATAGCTAAATTTTATGATTTTAATATATATATATTATTTATGGGTTTGAAAGTAAATTTGATGTAAAAATATATTCAAAATAATTAAATTTTGAGGAATTAGATTAAGATCATTATTATACACTTTTTAATAATCACAAATTATTTTTTAGTATATAAAAAAATTTTATGACATAATATTGTAGTGTAATTATATTGTTAAAATTAAGAAAAATAAGATTGACATTTTAAAGTGAACGTTTAGGTTATGGGCCCACCAAACCTAGGAGTGTTGAACTTAAGCAAATCCAAACTTCAAGGCAGCGTTGAACTTAGCAAACCCAAACTTCAAGGTTTTATCATGCTAGCACTACCCAAACGAGGCACTGGACCATGCACTACTAGAATCCAGCTGACTCACCCTTATACTGATACAGAGACCCCACTCACCCTTTGTTCCAACCTTCATGTGACCACGGGTTGGGGACCGATTGCGCAAACCAATCAACGACCGAAAATAGGTGCAAGTCCTCTATCTCTCAAATCGACGGTCATGATCAAGCAAATGAGATGAAGAACAGGTGTGTAATGTGGACCCCTTCCCCTGTGACGTTAATGGAGGGGGGCGCAGGGGGTCTTCACCCCTATTTTCATTCAAGATTTTGTTCTCTCAAACAGACGGTGGATATCTAATTTACAATTAAAGGAAATTATGTCCTCTTGCTACATTGGCCACGATGTGTCTTCTACACTCTCGTGAATATCATAATTGATTTAGGGGAGTTGTTTTTAGTGCGATTTTTTGGAAGCTTTTTCATTGGATTTTCTGTCTAATTTCTCTAAAATCCAATAGTAATTCATTGAAATCACAAGATTGATGGGTAAACTTTACATAATAAAAGTGCCCCAGGAGTTTTTCATGGTGTTGAATCCACATATATAGTCAAAAATTTAATTTAAATAACAGAAATCAAAATCTCACATCAAAATTTTCACTTGATTCTGGAAACTCTAAAAATTACACCATATACAACTCTGATTTCTGATTTAAGGAGAGAGTTATAACCCTCCATCAAAATGTAAGACACTTTTCTCATAAATACAAATTTATGGTTCACACGCTCTTAATGACTTTGACTTTTACTACTTAAAATTCAAAATATTAAAGTTCGAATTTTGATTGAATTAATGACTCATGTTTTTTTATATTTAAGATTTTGATTGAATTAATGACACGTTTTTTTATATTTAAGTTATGTTATTTTCATATTTGTAATTAATCTTTTTTATTCTTTTTTCTTTACAAGTAGTTTACCCATTTTTAAAAGTCATATATAAATAATTATTTCAGGAGCATTTTCTATAATCCTTAATTGATATTTGAAAAGTTTATTAATTGATATTTGAAAAGTTTATTAATGTAATAGTAGACTTTTGTCTACATGGGGTAGCTCAAGCGGCAAGGGCCGTGGAAATGAAGTCTCACCGAACCGGAAATCTTGGGTTCAAATCTTGGGCTACCCTTCGCCCGTTGAGAGGTACTTAATGGACATGTAAATCGGAGAGTCCCGCCCCAGCTTACAAAAAAAAATGTAATAGTAGATTTTTTTTTTAATATTTGAAATTCTTATTATATTTTTATTAGATTTGTTGTTGTCCGAAAGAAAACTATTTTGTTGCACTTTAAGAGATTTTAACTTATTTTTTATTTTATTTTTATTTTTAACTTTAACGTCAACTTCAACTTCCACTTCAACTTCAAGTTTAACTTTAACTTTAACTTTAACGTGATTTTTTTTTATTTTTTAAATAAAATTTATAATGGTTTTTTTAAATTTAGTTATAAATTAAAATAATTATAGTTCAGCGTAAATCACATAAAATTTTCGTTTGTCAATGCGTTTCGAACCAACCACTGTGGTTCATCGTCAAGACAAGTTGAAGAGACAGATCTAGCTTGGAATGTTAAATAGACTGAGCAGGGACTCCAACAACTAAATTTGATTAACAGCTAATTTTTCGACTTTGGGACCAAGGTCAAAAATTTATTTATTAATATAATATTATTCTTATTTATTTATTATTTTATAATGGAAATTAGTTAAACTAGGTGAAAAATATATAAAAATAAAATAATTTTAGTGGTTAGTTTAAAAAGGTAAATAAAATCAAATTAGTTATTAATTATTATTAATATCATAAATATATACATGTTATAATAATTAGGTCTGGCTAGGTACAAAAAAAATAAATAATTGGGGAAGACCTAACCAAAAAAATAAAATAAATAAATAAATAACTAAATAAATAAATATAATAATAATAATAATAATACTAATAATACATTATATATATCTATATGCCATATAAAATAAATTAAATACACAAATATCAATGAAAAAACCCATAAATAAATAAACAATATAAATAAAAATAATAATCAATAAATAAAAATAATAATAAAAATAAACCATATGAATATAAAAAAAATAAATAAATAAACAATAGAAATAATAAATCAACTAATATAATAAATATATATAACCGGAAAAAAAAATAGACAAAAATAGATAAAATAAATAAATATTAATTAATAATTTAATTAATATATATATATATATATAGATATATAATATTTATAATATATTATATATATATATATATTATATAATATATGGAAAACAAATAAAAAAATTTAATTAAATAAAAAAATAAATCCCATGAATAGAACATAAATTAATAAATAATATAAAACTAAAAATAAATAAACAATAAAAATACATAAATAAATAAATAAATAATAACAATAGTCGAATAAAATTGCATAAAAGAAATAAAAATAGAGACAAATCAATAAATCAATCATAAAAAAAAAAAATCTTCCCTTTAAAAAGGAAGAGAGGGCAGGGATCCAGCAACTACTTATCTTCCATCCATCTTCTCTATTGAGATTGATCGGTCTCTTCTCAATCTCAAGGGCTTCCCTAAATTTTCGGTGATGGAACTGCGAAACCCTAGCGATAACACTTGCTTCCTCTATGCAAACATGATGCCTGGTACTCTCAGCATGCTCCGCTAAAGTGGAGGACTTGGTCCTCCTATGCTTAAGGTCAGCTGCATGCTCACTAATACTTTGATTAATTGAGCGACCAGTCTCTCCAATATAGGGGGTCCCACAAGAACAAGGAATAATATAAACCCCTTTCATGTCCTTAGGGTCGATAGGATCCTTTACCGACCTAAGGGATTTACGAATGGTGTTGAGGGGTCTAAAGGTTGAGCGGATATTATGCCTTTTAAGAATCCTAGCAATCTTATCAGTGGTCCCTTGAACATATGGAAGATGGACACCTGGGACCCGCTCCTTCGGTTCTCTTTTAGCTGATGCATTTTTGGCAGCTTTGAGGAAGGCTTTCTGTCCAAGGAACTTGCTATAACCATTCTCAACGAAAACATTAAGGAGGTGGGATTTCTCCTTCTCAAAGCTTTTTTCATCAGAGATCCTAAGGGCCCGAGTAGCTAGGGTGTTGAGAACACCCAACTTCTGAGCCGGGAAATGGTGAGAACTGGCATGAAGATACTGCTCCGTATGTGTTTTCTTTCAAAACACTTGGTGGGAGAGTGAACCATCACTATTCTTAGAAATAAGAATATCAAGAAACGGGAGGCACCCATTGACTTCTTGCTCCTTGGTGAACTTAATGGCATACGATTGACAATTGAGATGATCGAAGAAGAGATCCAATTCCTCTTGGCCATGGGACCAGACGACATTAGTGTCATCTACGAATCTCTTCCAAAGCTTTGGTAGGGGGCGCGCTGAGCTTAGGGCCTT
>APFE031199952.1:94563-133042 GCA_000404065.3 Pinus taeda
ATTGCCTTGTAAAAGTATAGTAATTTCTAGTCAATCTGGGTCGTTCATTAGGCGGATGATCTGACGGTAGAACTTATGTTTAGTTTAAGGTTTTTTGCCCTAGAAGGCAACCCCTCTCTTCGTATGAGGGCATTGTATTTGAGGCTGCGAGATAGATGTGTATTCTGTGTGAGCGAGAAACAGAGAGGTGAGACTGTGAGAGAAGACAGAGGATATTACAATGGATTTGCTGTAGCTTGTGTCTCTTCATTTTGCTGGATAATATAAAGAAAGGACTGGCTGTTCGAGGTGGACGTAGCCCAAACTGGGTGAACCACGTATATCTGTGTCTCTCTTGTTTTGTGTGTTTTTTGTGTTTATATTTCTGTAATATTTTATGTGTTCCATTGCTCTGTAATATATATATAATATTCTAACACTAAGTGAGTTAACATAAATCTACTTTTCCAACATCTTGCTTCATGAAATATTTTATGTGTTCCATTGCTCTGTAATATATATAATATTCTAACACTAAGTGAGTTAACATAAATCTACTTTTCCAACATCTTGCTTCATGCAATATGTAGCATACTTTCAGGAGAAAAGAAAGGCATCCAAATAACAAGGAAATTCGTCAATAAGGCAAGATTTGCATCAATTATCAAAATAAATGCAAGGCCTTAATTGGTTAAGAAATCTAACCATCTCTTTCCAAACCATTTTAATGGCGCTTCTTTCAGCTACACTTCATCATGTGTATCATCCTAACCCACATCAATTATGGAATCCTCTTTTCCATTCTTGTCAAAATCTCTCTCCACCTTCTTCAAATGTCATGGATGACTTCTTGGATGCAAAGTCCAACACTTGTCTACATGATGACCCTGCTTATGACAATGAGTGCAAAATAATTCCATCTTATTTTCAACGTAATTTCCATTATCCAATGTACCTTTGTCTTTCTGTCTCTTTTGTTTTAAAAGTTTCTTATGTATGACTATCCTCTTCCAACACCTCGAAACAGTATGGTTATTCAAACCACAAAAGGAACATGTAAATTTTCTCCAAATCTTACGTGAAGATTTACCATGTTTATCATAATAATAAAAAAACTTTATGAAAGGTAGATTTATACCTTTCACATTCACCTTTGTCGCCTTATTAAGGAGTTGAATTTGATGAGGTAGTGGCTCTCTTAGGAATACCAACAATGGTTTCAATGACCTTAGAGATTTCAACATCCTCTTGTTTTCCATTTCCACTAGTTGCATGCTTATGAGCATCTTCTTGCAAAGTGGGTATAAAACTTTTTCATTCCTCATGAACAAAAACTTCACAAGCTTGAGGTAATCAACATGTAATGAAAGTCCTTCTTGGAACACCTTCAAGTGCCTCCTTGGCTTTGGAGCATTCTCCATCATGTTGTCCATAACCAAGACCCAAATACCTAGGCCTTTCCTCAACAACAATTGGCTCAACTATGCCTTGCGCATGTTTTCCTAACCCTTTACCTTCATAGCCCATCTTCATCAATAATTTGGACCCTATTCCTCTAGTGTGTCTTTCAAAAGCACCAAAACATTCATTTTGAGAGGAAATTGAAGATAAATTTGAATTGCATACCTCATTTTCATGCACATACTTGGCTAGGGTTTCCTTGGCATCATGGAGTTCAATCTCCATCTCATGCATCTTTTCAAGAAGCTCTTTCTTCTCCTCCTTCGTGGCTATCAACTGCTCTTGAAGTATAGTGCTCTCCTTCCTATCTTCATACATCTCTTGCACCCTATCTCTCATGATGATAATCTCTTGCAACATCTCTTCATCAAAGATTCTTGCTAAGGAAGATGGATTAGAAACGTCACTTGTCGAAGCTACCATCACATAAACTTGCACATAGTTAAATTATCCTTACACAAATACAAAACCAATAGCTAATTTTCTAGCTAACCTTGGCAAACCATATCAGAGTTAAAATGAGCTAACAAGTGCTATGATACCAAATTGATCTGAATGTTGGGAAAACTTGTTAATTCTATGCAAGCTCCCTCATCAGTATTAAAAATGTGTGTTTAGGATCGTCTCAAATTAACCAAAATGTGAGGAACTATGTGTCAATTTTTGAGTGTATTTTATGAGAAATTCATGAGGTTAATTAGTTGTTTAAAACACATATACAACAAGTAAATTTCAGAGAAGTAAAACACAACAAACTTGGACTTACTTCAATGGCTAGGCCCATTTTGGATTAATGGTCAAAATTCGCTAATTACATGCACCTACAGTGCTCCAATGGCTTTTTAACCTACTCCATTGGATTCAAAATAGCCAAAAACCCCAAAAATGCCCTTCTAAACTCTGCAATTGGACTTCAGCTGATTTAGGCTTGACCTCCTCTCCTGGTGGCCCTGGGCTTCCTTAAACTTCAACATAGAAAAATCACATACATAAGTGCCTTTCTATCTCTGAAACCTATTCCATTGTATTCAGAGCATCCAAATAATCTAGTAATGACTATTTCTGAGCCAAAAATGGTCAAAAACTGTCAAAGTTATGGCTTCTTCAGTTTCTCCTAGGAAATCTCCACTAAAACTGGAAAAACTCTAGTTATCTCCGCCAAATTTGGAGTAGCTCCAGATTTGCTGGACACGCCAAAATAACCGCCAACTAAATCTGAAATTTAATTAACCGTTAAGAATGATTTAATTAATGTTAATCTCCAGTTAGCACACAATCCATGCGGTTAGTGCTAATCGCTAGCTCTGGGTTATGGTTTGGTCACATGTTGAAGTTTGATGTTAGCAGTTAGTCCCCCAAACTGCCATGTTTTAAACTTCAAATACGCATTATGCCCACCATATGTTAAGAAACATGGTTGTGGTTTAGCGGTAGTGCGTATGGATTGTGCGAGCAAGGTCATGGATTCGACTCCTTGACCTGCTAAACAAACTTTTGATTGACCTTTGAGAGGGCATGTGACAGCCTCCAGGCTTGCCATGTGTCGGCCTCTCATTGGTCCACCAAAAATGCCTTTGACCAATCTGATGTTGACAAGTGTCAAAATCCCCATTGAGCCATATGTAGAAATATTATGGGAATATTTCAAGGAATATTCCTTGGAATATTCTTTTTGCTGATTGGGTTGTACGGATGCCTAATCAGCATCCTGGTCATAAAATTTTACCTGTTTGACAAAACGGACAACAGGCTCTAACTTTCTCATAAGAACTTCATTTTGAGTTAAATGAGTTGCATTGGGATCATATCACTGAGATGGATGTTTCTATTCAGGTTTTGATCGATTCTGAGCACTTTTATTTTTGAGCAAATTTTTTCCCCTAATCCAGATTCCAATCAACTACGCACAAAGTTATGAGAGCTGGTTTCTACTAGCCCACATTGTTCAAGGATGCACACGCTTAAGCTTGCAAGTGCTTGATCTGTCAGTGATGCACCGACAAAACACAAAGGTCAGCAGCCCCACTGCACCCTATTGCAGTGACTGATTCATTCCAACAATGGGGTTTGTACATCATTGGGGAAATTTTCCCACATTCATCAAAACAACACCGCTACATCTTGACATCTACTGATTACTTCACACAGTGGACAAAAGAAGTTCTACTCAAGCAAGTGAATGAATAGGAAGTCATTAGCGTCCTCCAACGTAACATCATCTCATGGTTTGGAATTTCAGTATCACTTATGTTTGACAATGCAACTTACTTTTCATATTTGAAGCTTTATGATTTTGCATTGTAGTATGGTATTGTGCTAAAACACTCATCTAACTACTACTCGAACGGAAATGGTCTTGCAAAATCCACAAATAAAAACCTTATTTGCATAATCAAGAAGACCATTTACTCTGGACAGCGTAACTGGCACTCCACATTGACGAATGCCTTATGGGTTGACCGCGTAACACCCAAACCCTCTCTAAACACTTCACCATACTTCCTGGTTTATGGTAAAGAAGTCATCCTACTGCCAAACATCAACTTGCTTGTGCTCCAATTGTCCCAAGAATTCCAAGGCAATCCTTGTCTGCTAGTTCAGCGTAGGAAGGATACACTTCACAAGATGCAGGAAGAAAGGATGAAAGCAAAAGAAATCTTTTACACTCCATCAAAACCGTATTAAGAGATGGTTCGACAAGAAGTTTGTAGGGAACGCTAACTTCAATGTTGGTGACTTAGTCTTGAAATGGGACAAACCCCATGAAGACAAAGGAAAACATATGAAGTTCCAGTCCCTACGGATTGGTTCGTACACTGTCCATGAGAAGCTTGGCCCGCACACATACCGTTGGCAATCACTTGGCGGAAGGATTGAAAACCTTCCTATCAATGGCCAAGATATCAAACATTATTTTCAGTAAGTCGGGGCCGAGCCCCACCCCAATTACATAGTCTATTTACTGCTTGTTGTATTTTCACTTTGCTTACTATTTTTGTTTCATTTTGTTTTATTTTCTTAGTATCATGCTATTTTTTGTTTTGTAAATAAGTGTATCCCTCTACTAAGTTTTGGCTTTTGAATGAGTATGTGGTTGAGATCCAAAGAGTCTTGTGACACTGTAGCACTTGGCTAGTCCTGTGTCTGTCTTCTCTGTGCTTGGTTATAACCTTCGGCAGATGAAGTCTTGATGGGAAATGAAATCCATCTACAAGGGAAGCCTAGGTCAAACCATGAACCTGTGTCCACACTGGGAAACCCCATGCATGTACTTGGCCTTCTGCTCTGTGTGTTCAAGTTCATCCAACTAGTAGAAATAGAGAAGGTGAAAATCTAAACGAGTAAACCTATGTCAAAGGTCTTACAGCCTTCTCTAAAGGAACAACCTCTTCTTCTCTCAACAAGTTGGGATATCTCTTCCACCCCAAAAATGAATAAGTGCCTATGCATAGTCCTCTTTTAAAAACACAAAGGCAAAAGAAGAGAAAGGCTTCATGCATAGAGAGGTGAAGCATGCAACTCCACGGGGGTACTAACTAGGCTCACTGGCAGTAGAGCAATGTGTGTGTTGTTGTGTGACTTCTTCGAGGTATTTTCTAGGCTTACTGGTGATGGAGCAATACCAGAGATGAAAACTTATGCTCTAAAAATTATTAACTCACGAGAAAACCTACCCTTCCCGATTTCGAAACACTATGATCAAGCTAAAAAATTTTGTTTTGTTTGACTGAGTTAGCGAAAGGTGAACCATGTTTTTCCATGGGGTAGGTGGGGAAGTCACAGTAATGCGCACAATGTTTCAATACTCCCTGAAATACCAAGGACTGGTACTGTCAATGGACCAAAATAGAGAAGCTGGAGTTGAACCAGTGTGTCACCGAGTGTTGTAGTGGCTACAAAACCCTCCAAAATTTTGGCCTCCATCCAATTTCAGAGCTTTCCTTGGGTTTTTCCTTGATGTTTGTGAGCACTCAATCTCATTTCATGAGCTCGTGTTGAGTCTTTGCACCCTCTTCGCTTCATCATTCACTAGGCATCTTTTAGCATGTTCATCACAATGTCATGTTTGCATCCATGTTCTGGCTATGCATAAAGTCCCTCTTCATGTGTACAAGTTGTATTCTCTATGTAAGCATTCATTACACTCACACACGAATTTTTATGCACTATCGCACAAACGTCGTCACGATCGTTCAACAATCTATCACAAGTGTCATGCTGGTCGCTCTCACCCATCGGTCAGTCACACTGAGTGTGTGTTGCCTTGATGGTCCGAGGTGTCTTTTCGTCAAGTCATGTTGAGTGTGTGTTCACAAGGTCATGCATGTATGAAGTAACTCATTCACTCGCTTAGTCATTTTGCTGAAACTCTATCAATCGGACCACCCTCCAACAACTAGACCTTCGCTAAGCTGCACTGCACAGTCTCAACTCTTAGTGATCATGTACTACTACCTAGAATTGTGTAGATCTTGAGGCTACCTCCCAGGCAGTATGAATTGCGCAATCATAGAGTCAACCCAACTGACTGTCACCTAGAATAGTGCAGAAGTTTCTCAGCAAGCCATCTCAATCTACGTTGCTCGCAAGAAAATCCATCAAGCCTCTAGCTAATCAACCAGAGAGTTTAATCGAATAGTGACCTCGGGCCTCACTCCTCCAAAATATTTTGTAGAAGCTGCCAAGCATGCCCACCTCTGCTGAATGAAGAAATTGCGTAGACATGCAAGACAAACACCCGCTACCTATCACTGCACTATCCTCGAAATTTGTGCACTTCTATTAGCCAGTCAACATGTTGTTCCTCCTAAAAACTATGCAGTTTTCATGGGTTGTCTCCCAGCTTCCCAACATCCCGCTCAGCCCAGAAAATGTGCCTAGATGTCCTGCAGGCCAGCCTCCCAGCTCTGCACAGTTTTGGCCAGCAAGCTCCTGCAACCCACTGCCAGCCACCCCAGAAAATCTGCGTAGTTTTCACTACCAGTCTCCCCTTGCTGCCTGCACTATCTCCTTGGAAAATTTGCGCAGATTTTTCCTCCAGCCGAGATAGGTCCCACAGACAGTCACTGCTAATTTGGATTTCCCATCTCAGCCTCCCAGTGACCTTAGCATAATTTCATTGACACTGCCTAGAGCCCACATCCCGGCTTGAAATGTGCTCTGCACATTTTTAGACCCTTGTCCTCTCTCTTGGTCACTTGCATCTGAAAGCAAAAGATAGTGCATCATGGTAGACCAGGATACTTCTGGATTTGATTTCGTCTCATCATGAGTGATTGCAGATATAGGTACATGGATGAGACAGGACGCGACAACAAACGGGATGAACAAGGAGCACATGCTAGGAGACTTGTTCACGAACGAACGAACACATGGAACATGCCAACTGGTGGGCCCCAATATTGCAACAACGATGGAGCAACTCCTGGGACTCCCTTCTTTAATTTTATCAACCCGGTAGTTCGTAACAAACTTGGAAGCGACGATGCTATATGCACAAGTACTAGCTCTTGCCACGGCTGTCACTTGATCAGCTGGCACAAGTCCACTAGGAGCTTAAGCCAACTTCTATGAGCTCATAGAAGAAGCTTTTAACTATGATGGATGAAAGCTAACTCAAAAGAGGCTAGTCTACTTGCAGAAAGAAACTGAAAGCTGAAAAGAAATGCAAACCCTAGCAAACCCTAGTTTTACTGACTAACCCTACTGGTGCAAGAAAAGAGATGAAAGTGGTGGAAATGGATGCCATTGACTTTTAGAAAGGTAAAATGCATGTGACTAAGCTACTTCTACAATGAAATCTGGAAAAAAACATCTTTTTGTATTTTTGAGTAATCTTGTAGAATTATTATGCATGTGTTTTAACTGTTTTGACTGTGCAGAGGGTGATTGGTGAAAGGAAATGCTTGTAGGAGGTTGGGAAGGTGAGAAGAGGGCCTAATGGTTCCCTAGCACCCTTCCAGAGAGTTTCATAGTGATCAGATCTCAAGAAACCACTTTCGTGAGCTTCTACAGGAAGTTTGCAGGGGTTCTACAAGATGTACTATAGCTTCTACAGGATGTTTCGAAAAGAGGATTTTGGAGGGTTGATGGAGGAAAAACGGTGGAAAAGTGGAAATGGAGGTTGGATAAGGATGTTAAGGGGTCTAGGACCTAGTGAATGAGGCTGAGGAGCAATTGGATTTGTTCGAGGATGGAGGGAGCAATGATGCACAAGAATGTAGAAATTAGGGCAAAGTGGGAAAATGTGGCAAATGAGAGGCAAGAATCTGAGTTAGAGGATGAAGCAAGTTGCATGTATGGGGTAAGGATAGATGAGGAGGTATCACAGGTACTCTGCACGTTATTTCCCAAAACTGATCAAACAAAGACTATGCAAACCAAAGATCTAACTACTTTAACCTAATTTGACCTAGAAACCATAAGCATGATGCACAACAGTTTATTGGCAGGAGATCACGTAAATCAACTATGGAAACCAAACAAGAATGGATCTGAGCATGTAATCAGAACTGGAAGTAACTTTTGCAACTAAGGATCTAACACTAGAAATTGCATGAAGAAGCAAGACAATGTTTTTATGGCAGCAAGGACACCTTGGTCTCAGCTCATGGTCCCAAGGAGGGAGAGGTGAGATCAGGGGTTGCTTGGTAGCCCTTTTTGAAGATATTTTCTGTTACCAACCTATTAAATCAACTTAAAACATGAGAAACTATTTCTATCAGCAAAAATGAACTAAATAACCAAACAAGATTGTAACCTACTAGCATAAATTAATTAAAGGCAACAAAAAAACATATAACAGTACACAAAGGAGGTCCTGGCACTTGGTTTGGGCCCAACTTCAAGAGCTACAGGCTCCTAAAACAAGCTCAGAACTGAAGCAGAATAAAATTGATCTCCTTATTCAGAAAATAACCATGTCACAGAAATGTTTACAGCAAAAGCTCCACAAATGAGCAAAAAAACAGAGCAACACTAGAGTGCTAACCTACTGACTAAAATCTAACTACAATCTGACTAAAAACTGACTAAAATCGAACTACAAATTGCCTAACTGAAATGAGGCCCTTAGCCTTCTTATTTATACAAATTGAGGACCCCAACAGTCCTCCTAAACTTTAGGGACTCGGTTGCCAAAACTTGCAGTTAACAGCAGTCCTCCTTGACTGGCTTGGCTGCCCCTCGTGCTCCAAGTTTTTGATGGAGAATTTGAGGTAAGGGCTCATAAATGAAGGGGACACCTTCCTACAAATCCTCCCCCTTGTTCTTCCACGAATTTGGCTGCCAAGTACTCATTAAACCTTTTATTTTGTCTCCAAATTAACCAAAAAAACTGCATAAAGCACACATTAGACTTGTTGGCATAATGACTAACCCAATTCACTCTATTAGCATGAATATAATCAAAATCATGCAATAAAATAATGAAAATGGTGGATTAAGTTGAATTAGGAGGCTAAATGAGCCCATATAATTACCCATTTCTGGGGCTCATCATCACCCCCCTACTGAAAGTGTTGCTCATCCTCTGAGCAGTTAATCTATCCTCATCTTTGATGGCCCTGGTGGCCTCTTTATCATCCCAAGCTTCCGATGTGGTCTACTCATGTGTGCTATAAAATTCTGCCTTCTTGTCCATGTCCTTTCACTATTCCTCCTAGTCTGCTTGTTTGAATTATGTGCTTTTCTTGGCCTTAAAATACATGGAGGTTTGCCTTTATCTCTTCCCTTTTTGTTTTGGAGGTTTGCTTAAGGTGGCAAGCACGGTTGCTGCCTCCCTTGTCAATATTTTAGGTGATTTCTCCTCTTGTTGTTCTTCTTCCATGCTTCCTGTAGAAATCCCTGTGTCAACCATTTCTGTCTGTGGTGCTGCTATTTTAGGCTGTTTCTTTCCCTTTTGTTTCTGTGTATCTACTTTGGCTGTGACAGCTTTCAATTGGGCTTTCTTGGCCTTTTTCTTCCCAACCTTTTTCCTTTTTTGCCTTCTTTGTTTTTGTTGTTGTCTCCTTTTTTGTCTCATGCTCAGCAGTCATGTCAAATTCCTCTTTTTTCCTTCTGTTCTTCCTTTGTTTTTCCTTCTGCTTGAATGCCTTGTGCTCCCTCATCAATGTTCTTCCCAATTTATTCAATTGGCATGGTGTTGAGTTTGTGTTTTAACCATAAAAAAAAGTGGGAAAAAACACAGTCAATCACTAAAGCAGAGGACGACTGAATTGGGTTTTTTTTTTAACCCAAGAAGGATTTTTTCATGTGCTCCTTACAACATCAAATGGCAGTAATTCCCTTGTGTTAAAACTGTTGTCACCTAGAATTGGTCTGTCTGTTTATGAAATAAATTTTTGTACAGAGCAGAGCATAAGGACACTGGTTTTTTAAACACATTGATAGATATGTAAATTCGGGTTTTTCCACACACATAGGTTGGTCTCTACTGCTGCATGTCTTCCTTGCAAGGGAATTGTTTTTTTTTTAAACTGATGAGGAGATTTCGGATGCAGAAGAAAAAATTGGGTAAACTCAATGAATCATGCAGGCAGACTTTTTACTCTCATTTTTCAATTTAATTTCGTGTTCAATTCACCATTTTGCACCAACAAATCATGCACAAAGAAGTTTTTTTTTTTAGCCTACCTCGTCTGGAGCTCCAAATTCAATGAAAATCCCAGGTTTTCCTGCTTCGTAGCTGTTCTGCCTTTCCTATAGAAGCCTTCTTGTAGAAGGCCCTCGTTTCCTGTAGAACAAAACAGTGCTTCCTGTAGAATGTCGATAAGCAGAAGGGTTTTGAAAAATGGCCAAGAAATATTGGTTTGCTACTATGGAGGTAGTATGGAGTTTGTTGCAGCTGCAAGGATGATGATAAATTGGAAACAACAGTGGTGAGAGTATTTCAAAGATGAGTTCGATTGGCTTCTTATGGATACTTCCGTTGATGGAGGGTGAGCTAGCCAAGCACGTTGGCCGCATGCAAATTGTTGGTCCCCAGTGCATTGTTATTATGAACTGTATGTTCTCTGCATGTAATCACTTCCATCAATTACGTTGGAGTTTAAACGGTCACCACTACCTGTTTTTAGATTTCTTCCTGATATGGCTGAGCACATGTGTCGATTGCACCCACCGAGCACTGTTTGAACTGGATGAGGGTGGCCAGCTAATTTTTTTAATCACAACCATCTCATTGTTCACACAGTTCTCAAATTACATTCATGTAACAGAGGAACGAGCTTAGTCTTGTACCTGGAAGTCGAATGTGGTTGTTGTGAGGTGCTATGGCCTTTCCTTCTGTTGCATGCATTTGTTTTTGTGGATGCATGCTGGTTTGGTTGCTAATAAGTGGCTATTTTTCTTGTGCAGGTATCCTCTTGCTAGATCTAAGCTGCAGGAATTTGTTTCCACGTTCAAATTTGCACCCTCATGCTGCTGATGTTGGACTTTTTCAAGACAACAACTTGTTTTCTCCATAGCTCCAAAACAATAGATCAGATTGACCTGAAACTTTTTGAGCATGCTTATATCATTGTTATGCACCTCCCATAGCAAAATTGTGGTCAATGGATGCACGGATATCGAGAAAATGGAAAATGGCTGAAGATTATAGAGGTCAATTTCTTGGAAACTGTGCATCGAAATCGGCTGAAACTGCTTGGGTAGGTGACTGTCACCCATATGCATATCCCCATGAAACAGATTTTGAAATGGATGCACGGATATGGAGAAAATGCAAAAATGGTTGAAGGTGATGGAGACTAATTTCTTGGAAACCATGCACTGGAATTGGCTGAAATTGCTTGGGCATGTTTCCATCATCCCTATACAACTCCCCATGTAACAGTTTTACAAATGGATGCACAGTTTTCAAGTTAGGGAAAAAACAAATTTCAACACTATGTATTTTTACTTCCAAGCATTCTGCAGTTTTTTGCATAGTAAGGAAAATGAGTTTGGGCTATAATGCAGACTTGGAATTGATGGGAGAGAGGTTTGAGGATTGTAGGAGAACTGATGAACCCTTTAGGAAGCTATCATGTTCGCCAAACTACCTTTTAAAATCCATTTTTAGCTTCCTGTAATTTCTATAGGAACTTCCTGTAAAACACAAAGTTTTTAGGAAAGAAGCACAATGAGATGGAAAAAAATAATGGAGAAGGGTGAGGGATGGAAACATGGATGTGTGCAAGCCTCATGGACATATTCCCAACCTTCGGGTCCCCTTCGAAGATTGATTTTGGCTTGTTTGTAGGCTTCTTGTAAAAGACACAGAACTTCCTGTAGAAGACACAAAACTTTTTGTAGAAGGCACAGAACTTCCTCTCTCTTTGTTTTGAGCAATCCTCCTAACCTGCAATGTCCTTACTGCAACCTGCAATTATTCAATGGAAATTAGGTTTATTTTTATTTTTCTCTTTTCTTCTTTCTTTTTCTCTTTTTTTTTTTTGAAAACAACTAGGACGCCTCATGGAGGTTTTCAATCAATGAGCCAATCTGAGGCGCCTCCAAGGAGGTTTTCACCTTAGATTTTTATTTTTCTCTTTTTTTTTTCTACCCTACCCTACTTGAAAAACAAAATCATTTTCAAGTATAAGAATACTTCCAATGGAACCATGTGCACATCGATGTTAGAGAAAAAATGATGTGGAGGCTTGGAATGCATGCTTTGATAGCTATCCGGATTTCAGAGACCAAATGATTTGACTTTGAAGGGATCAAACATAGCTGAGGAAGAGAGTATTGCTGCAACTTAGTGACCGTCTAGAACCATATCTCAATATAGCCTTAATATCCTTGGTCCTTTTGCTGATCTGGATCATTCTTCCTGTCACCTTCTATCATGACCTTTTCATTTTCCTCTTTCTGCTAATTTTTCTCTTGAGTACATGGAGGATTTGATGGTAACCATGAGGGAACTCTCTTGATCCCTGATTTTGATGTCTTTTCTTCATCAAGTGCAGCCCATGGTTCTTTGATCTCCTCCTTTGAATATTCTTTTGCTCGACGTGGTCCTTCAATGCTTTCAATATAATCTCTTTTTTGCAATACTCTTCCTGAGCTATGGTAAATATCCTTGAGCTCAAGAGGAGTCATTTGGACATGTTGTGCCTCAGATTTGCATTTGGATTGAGCTTATTCCAATGTGCAGATTTGGAAATGGTGGTATGGGTAGTTGAGTGTGGTTGTATATTTGAGATGGACGTGAATGGGGTTGTGGTTGGGCAGGTGGTTTCCCACTATATACTTGCTGAGCCTGCCTGTTATTTGGGTTTGAGTTTGGTTGAGCAGGCATTTGGGGCTGTATTGGTGGAGCAGGAGGCAATGGTTGTGGTTGAGTAGGTGGTGGAGGAAAAGGAGAGGGAAGAGTGTTGTATTGGGGCCACCACCCTTGATGAGGTGCATTCCACTGAAGATGTGGCTAAGCGTAGGGGTGAAATGGATGAGTATCTGGTTGGGCATAATATGGAGATGTGAAGGACCAAGGAGGAGGTGTGGACTAGGAAGGATGAGTAGGGATACCCCAAGAAGGCATGAAAGTGGCTTGATAGGGGTCGTAATAAGTCTGGGATGTCCCTTGCATTCCATGCTGGTACGGTATGGGTCCATGTGGCCTCCTTTGGTTCATATAATAGAGTGGTTTAGTGGCTCCTTTAGCCCTCTAATATGTAGCTTTGATTCTGGGTAAGGAAGGGCACTGATATGTAGGATGGTCTTTTTCACAGACAAAACACACTTCTATGGAGTGCAATGGACATTCATTCCTAGGATGATTTCTATTGCACCTGGGACAAAAGATGGCCAAAGTCCTCTTGGCTTTCTCTTGCTTCCTTTGGATCTGCAAGGTATCCAGTTGCATGGCAAGAAACTGCCTCACCTCACTCTTGAAATCTTCCATCTGATTTGAAAATTCGTTTTTGGATAAGGTACTGCTCCCAACATTTCTGTTTGCATCCATTTGCTCCAGAGGAATGTTTTCTTCTTCTTCTCCCCTAGAGGTTCTTCAAATATATCTTGTTGTCCACCTAAGGGTTCTTCTTAATCACAACCATCGAAGAAGAGAGAAGGTTGGTTGTGTGAAGCAGTGGGGGTGTTGTGCAAACATTTTTCTGACTTATCTCTACTCCTACAAGGCATGAAAGGAAATCTTTTTCATTGATTTTTATTTTTATTTTCTGCTTGTACCTGCAAAAACTAAAATAGATTGAACTGCAACTAATGAAAATCTATCTTGCTCAAATGAAAATGAAGAATTGAAATGAAAGCAGGAAATGACTAATCTATTTTGCTGAAATGAAATTGCAGGAATGAAATGCTAGGCTACGCTTGCAGAATTGAAATTGTGGAATTGAAATGCTAATCTACGCTTGCAGAATTGAAATGCTAATCTACGCTTGTAGAATTGAAATGTGAATCTATGAAAACAGGAAATGTCTAATCTACTTTTGCTGAAATGAAATTGCAGAATGGAAATGAAACAATCTACTCTACGCTTGCTGAAATAAACTACTTAGCAAAAGGTTGTAGTAGAAAATCGAAGAAAAGCAACAATCACCAATACTCTGACACTTCCCCAGCAACGGTGCCAAAAATATGGTGGGCCCCAGTATTGCAGCAATGATGGTGCAACTCCTGGGACTCTCTTCTTTAATTTTATCGACCCGATAGTTCGTAACAAACTCGGAAGCGACGATGCTATATGCACAAGTACTAGCTCTTGCCGCAGCTGTCACTTGAATAGCTGGCAGAAGTCCGCTAGGAACTTAAGCCAACTTCTATGAACTCTTAGAAGAAGCTTTTTAACTATGATGGACAAAAGCTAACTCAAAAGAGGCTAGTCTACTTGCAGAAAGACACTGAAAGATTAAAGGAAATGCAAACCCTAGCAAACCCTAGTTTTACCGACTAACCCTACTGGTGCAAGAAAAGAGATGAAAGCGGTGGAAATGGATTCCATTGACTTTTAGAAAGGTAAAATGCATGTGACTAAGCTACTTCTACAATGAAATCTGGAAAAAACATCTTTTTGTATTTTTGAGTAATCTTGTAGAATTATTATGCATGTGTTTTAACTGTTTTGACTGTGCAGAGGGTGATTGGCGAAAGGAAATGCTTGTAGGAAGTTGGGAAGGTGAGAAGAGGGCCTAAGGGGTCCCTAGCACCCTTCCAGAGAGTTTCACAGTGATCAGATCTCAAGAAACTGATTTCGTGAGCTTCTACATGAAGTTTGCAGGGGTTCTACAAGATGTACTGTAGCTTCTACAGGATGTTCTGTAGCTTCTACAGGATGTTCTGAAAAGAGGATTTTGGAGGGTTGATGGAGGAAAAATGGTGGAAAAGTGGAAATGGAGGTTGGATAAGGATGTTAAGGGGTCTAGGACCTAGTGAATGAGGCTGAGGAGCAATTAGATTTGTTCAAGGATGGAGGGAGCAATGATGCACAAGAATGTAGAAATTAGGGCGAAGTGGGAAAATGTGGAAAATGAGAGGCAAGAATCTAAGTTAGAGGATGAAGCAAGTTGCATGGATGGGGTAAGGATAGATGAGGAGGTATCACAGGTACTCTGCACGTTATTTCCCAAAACTGATCAAACAAAGACTATGCAAACCAAAGATCTAACTACTTTAACCTAATTTGACCTAGAAACCATAAGCATGATGCACAGCAGTTTATTGGCAGAAAATCACGTAATCAACTATGGAAACCAAACAAGAATGGATCTGAGCATGTAATCGCAACTCGAATCAACTTTTGCAACTAAGGATCTAACACTAGAAATTGCATGAAGAAGCAAGACAATGTTTTTATGGCAGCAAGGACACCTTGGTCTCAGCTCATGGTCCAAAGAAGGGAGAGGTGAGATTAGGGGTTTCTTGGTAGCCCTTTTTGAAGATATTTTCTGTTACCAACCTATTAAATCAACTTAAAACATGAGCAACTATTTCTATCAGCAAAAATGAACTAAATAACCAAACAAGATTGTAACCTACTAGCAGAAATTAATTAAAGGCAGCAAAAAAACATATAACAGTACACAGAGGAGGTCCTAGCACTTGGGTTGGGCCCAACCCCAAGAGCTACAGGCTCCTAAAAGAAGCTCTGAACTGAAGCAGAATAAAATTGATCTCCATTATTCAGAAAATAGCCATGTCACAGAAATGTTTACAGCAAAAACTCCACAAATGAGAAAAAAAAAAGAGCAGCAGTAGAGTGCTAACCTACTGACTAAAATCTAACTACAATCTAACTAAAAACTGACTAAAATCTAACTACAAACTACCTAACTGAAATGAGGCCCTAAGCCTTCTTATTTATACAAATTGAGGACCCCAACAACCCTCCTAAACTTTAGGGACTCGACTGCCAAAACTTGCAGTTAACAACAGTCCTACTTGACTGGCTTGGCTGCCCCTTGTGCTCCAAGTTTTTGATGGAGAATTCGAGGTAAGGGCTCATAAATGAAGGGGACACATTTCTACAAATCCTCCCTCTTGTTCTTCCATGAATTTGGCTGCCAAGTGCTCATTAAACCTTTGATTTTGTCTCTAAATTAACCAAAAAAACTGCATAAAGCACACATTAGACTTGTTGGCATAATGACTAACCCAATTCACTCTATTAGCATGAATATAATCAAAAACATGCAATAAACTAATGAGAATGGTGGATTGAGTTGAATTAGGAGGCTAAATGAGCCCATATAATTACCCATTTCTGGGGTTCATCACCAAGTACAAGTGAAGGAGAGACATGCACGTGCAACATCAAGAGAACACCAAGACCATCGAAGACTCCACACACCTTTCCAAGCAAAGGTGGAGATATGATACACCAAGAGAACATTCATCACTTAGCACCACTACAGCTCGACATGGACACCACCAGTAACATGAACATACCAGCTCTGTCATGTCGAGTCATGTCATGAGTCATCTCAGCCACATCACTATTGTGGGCCATACTGTCGTAGTCAATGTAATGTAAAATGGAAGTCCAAAAGACCCACATGTAAATTTGAAGACTCATGTAAGTCAAACCGTCATGAGGGCAGTTGAATAGTCACAAGGGTCAGTTTCACCCTTGGCTATATATACCCGTCATTTGTACAAGCAAGAGAATTTTTACTTTCGATCCTCCCACATAGCCTTCAGATTCTGTAGCCTTTTCTTTGAGGAGTAAGTAGTGGCTCCAACACCCCGCTATCGGGGTTAGTGATGTAATGGTGTACCGATGTGTCTTGGAACTTTTGCTTAATTCAAAATCCTGATAATGGGCCAACATGTTTTCAGACATGTATTGTATTTGTTTATAAGACTATTCTTTGGACACTTGTAATGCATGTTTCTTTAACCTCTATTAAGACAATTGAACTATTTCAGTTGTTCTAATACATATTCTTACGAAAATTTGTTGTATAAGTTGTTAACGTTGTCTCGCCCGTGTGGACTATGCCATTGGACACTCAACATAACCATTCTCATAAACTTATTATAATGATCATCACACTCGTGGGGACTATTCCACTGGGTGTTATATGTGCTATCTATTCACTATGTGTTTGTGACTGTCGTGTCCATGTGGATTACTCCATTGGAATGTCTTGTTGTGTTGTGTGTCTCTAACAGAGTTGGGACTATTACCTTTCAAGTTGAGACTCACTTCCACCCTCTCCCTCTACAATGTAAGAACCTTGACACAAGTAACACTATGAACTCACCAGGCACGCGAACATCGTTGTTCGAAGATAAAGCAGACCACTCTCATGTGCTGACAAGTAAGAGCTAAGGAAAATATTTAAGACAATGGCGACCGGGCCATCATACTGGATGGAACTCCTACACCAAACAGTATGAGGTCTAGTTGGGACTTCATACCGGAGATATCCCCTAAATGTTGGTGGGTCCAACACCGTCAACACAAAGACAACATCATCTCCAATGATTCCCAACTTGCACCAAGATACCTAGCTACACAAGAACAGACCATCACCCACTTTGAAAATGCCTTGAGGTTACTGGGAAAAGAAAGCAAGCAAGCATGTTAGAGGAGATGGAGCAACCTACCACACAGTTTAAGGATCAGAGAGTACCGTTCCCCTGAGAGGTTGAGGAATGCACTGGAAAGGACCCCATTGTATAAGAATGCCATGAAAATATTGAAAATCAATTCAATTGGTTTGAAACTCATTCCACACTTGCATTTAGGTCTATTAGAAGGTAGGAAGGAAGAGGAGGAAAGAAAGCAGTGGGAAGAAATAGAGAAACATGCAGGGTTCTATCCTCAAGAGGAAACTCCATCAACATACACATGGGATGTCAGAGAGGACACAAGAGCTACGAAAGATATGGACATAGACTAAGTTGCTCAGAGGATGAGAAACACCTTCAGTGGGGAGGTGATGATGACTATCATCAATAGGTAAATTATACTAGTCTTAATGCCACTCTCCAACTTATTAAAATCAACTTTTCTCACATTTACTTACATATTTTATTATGTTTTTCTTAGTGAGAAGGGTAAAGGTGAGATGTTATGTCATGTGGCCTGATATGCATTAATTGTAGGAATTGGAGCAATTTTGGGCTAACTTAAGTGTAGGAACTCGAAGTGGAAAAGCAAGAGGGATTTTAGGAGATTTGTCTCCCTCTTTAACTCCTATAATCATTCGATGATTCCTCCACCATATCTCATCAACTCAGAGTAACAAGAAACCAAGCCAACCGAGTTCATTAACAGCCAATCGAGTGACAATGAAGATAAGTCATTCTCGAGTTTGGGAGCCATGTCTCCCTAATTTTTAAGAAGTTGTTGGTAGCTTGAGTTTGTATAAATAAGAAGGCCAAGGGCCTCATTAGGATTCTATTTTTTTTATAGCCAAGAAGCAATTTAGAGCTAAAACATTGTGATTGTTAATCTTATGTTGTATTTGACATTTTGATGATAATGAGAAGGTTTACCTTAATCCAGCATTGATTTGAATTAGAGGGATGAAGCTCTTGTGTTAGTGCCCAACCCTCGTAGCAAAGGTTCCTCTTTTTGTACATGTATTCTTAGATTAAAATCATAGTTTGTTGTTGAAGTTATTTCTGCTTTGTTTAGTTGAACAAGTATTTGAATGATTGTTTAGTCTTGTTTCTAGTAGTTGAAGAAGTAGATTAGTGGTACAATAGTGAGAGAGAAGACCTCAGTAAAGCTTGTGACAGTGGCCTCTTCCTCATCTCCCTCATGGGATCATGGTTTAAAGGCCCCACTCTCACATCCCCAAAAACATATTTAACTTTTGATCATTGCATAGCTTAGGGTTGATTGTTGAAGAGATCATTGTTTATGATTTCTTGGAAGCACTTGCAGTTGTAATTTTGTTTCTTGAGTTTGTTGTAGTTTAAGAAGGAATTTAATTTCATAGATGTAGTCACTAGCTATCAATAAATCAATTTTCTCAAATTCAACTCATATTTTCCCTACTTATATGAAGTTATGCATAAATGAACATAAGAACATGTTTTGTTGCAGGGATTTTGATCTATAGGGAGGAACTCATTCCACCAGCCTCATCTAAGTCTTCTCCAACTTCTGCAAAGGCCTACCAACCCCTAATCCAAATTTCTATTTTGAAGCTACCGGGCAAATCCAACCTCCTTGAAGTGTTAGGCTTAGTCTTGGGAAATGTGCACACTTCCATACACATTCCCTCACTATCATACATATTTTCATCACCCTATGCCACCATTCTTGCCCTCCTATAGCCTTCAACTAACTTCCTGTAGAGAACCAGGACATCTTGTAGTAAACTAGGACATCCTATAGCAACTACAGGATCTCCTATAGCAACTTGTTTGATCTGTTTTGATCAGAAATGCTAGTCTGAGTATAGGGAAGGCCCTCATCTTGACTTCCATGCCTATTAATGCCATCTTAGACCAAATCTCTGATGCTTCTCTCCCCTGCAAAGATGGGATAGCATAACCAAGAATTTACATTTCTATTTTAGAAATTAAAAGACTATGTTTCTACAATTTCAACATGAGATCATTAGTGCATGCATATAAAAATCATAGAGTGATAGAATAAATTGCCATGTTCAGTTAGTCCAAATAACTAGATGATAAAATGCAAGGTTAGATTAGTTCTCTTTTGCAAGTAGTTTATGTCATTTCCTAACTAGATGATTTCATGGCATTTCATAGCATTTTCCCTTCAGTAACTTTCATTTCCTCAGTAGACAAGCATTTACTTTCCTGTATTGGAGCTAGCTTTACATTCACTGTTAGTAGTTAGACTCCTTCTAGTCAATAGAATACTGGTTTGAAACCCTAGTGGTCCATCGCCCCAGTTGAAAAGTAACATGAGTATATTATTGCATATAGCACTATGACCTCCAAGTTTGCACGAAACCTCAAGTTGATAAAGTAAATTTGGTAGCCCTAGGTGTTGCAGCATCCTTGCTGCAATACTGAGGTTCATTAGCTTTCACGTAGGTTCCCATTTCATTATCCAGCTACAGGAGAGGTGGAGAGACAGTTAGAGATTACATAGTCGTCCATTGTCGACCTTGCTTTGAAGAAACTAAGGATGGGAAAATTGAGATAAAGGATGTTATTCAACTTCCCCTCAGGATAATCCTTTTTATCATTACTCAGTTTCTCTACATTTAGCTACCAAGACCCAAATGCAACATACCTTAAAATGCTATAATTGCTCCAAAATCCAACCCAGACTCTATGGGACGCAGTGGATTTATAGGGTAAAATAGGTGGTTTTGGATTTACCATTCTAGGACTTATATCCACAATAAAGGGAGGATAAGTTCTAGGAATAAGAGATAAGACCTCAAGAGTAGGGGTTCGAGATCTAAATCTAACAGTAAATTGTTAAAAACACTCGACAAGCTTTTGGAAAGAGAAGATTCAAACTTTTTTTATTATCTTTTTTTATTGAAATTCAAGAGTCATCACACTTAATGTGAAGGAAACATGCATTGGTCAGTGAATATTCTTTATATACAACTTGCAATAGTGCAGGTTGCATAAAGGGAAAGTGCGATGGGGCCAATTATTAGGATTTTAAGTTGTTTAACCCAGAATTCTTGGAACTTTTGGAAAGAGAATGATCTTGGCTTTGCAGGGGATGGATGCAAAGTGTCAATGGATGTTGATTGATCCGGTTTTAAGGCCATTTGATTGGATGTGATAAAATGACCTGTAACAAGAAGGAAGTTGTAGCTATTATTGGTGCATAGGTAACTACACAGGCAATTGTCCTGGAAAAGAAGTTCCATGCCATCCTTGAGACCATGGAAATGGTTGATTTGGAGGAGAAAGCCATTAGGGCCAAGGCATCAGGTACTGAACTCAAGGAGGTTTATATAACTTCCAAGGGATTACAAGATATTGCATTTGCTGGGAAACTTGATAAGGATTATACATATTACGCCAAGTATTAAAAGAAGATAAAGGATATTGAACCATAAATGATGGTTAATCTTGCCATGGTTTCTTGGAGCCGATGAAGTATGTTTTCTATTTATCTTCACTTAATTCCTTGAATACCTCTTTCAATCCTGGTAATGATGGAAAATGTCCTACAAAATTCTCTTGCTCACAGATGTTGCAATATTCTACATTGTTAAGTGGGCATTCCATAAGAGGATGCTTCTTTCTACAATTAGGGAAAAACATAGACAAGGCTTTTCTAGCCTCAATATGCCTCTGTTTCACCTATAACATGTCTAGTTGAGAAGATAAAGAACTAATAATATCAATTTTCAAATTTTCAAATAAATTACCGAGTTTTTCCCTTGTCACCCCACCATTGGCTGATTTTTGTTTTCTCACAGAGACATCTCATGCCAAAGTTTAATTTCTTGTTGATCCTCTTGAGCTTATCAAGAAAAGTGAAACTATGTCATCATAAGGTTCCTTAGATATGTCCCCTTTTTCCATGAGGTTCAACATATCCATAAATCATCTTTCATTCCCTTGATCAAAATTGTCTTTAAAAGGTTCTTATCCAAATTACTGTGCTTAGATCTCTGTAAATTGTATTGAAGGTGCTCAAAATAGTTTTAGGTATTTGCTACTCCCTTGGTTATGATGGGTTTTTTTATGGTTTCTCAGGTTATTTTACAGCACTTCCTAAGTTTGTGATAGAATGATTGGGAGGCTATTTCTATGGACTCAATTCTAGATATTCCAAATTATTGTCGTATGTACCTCCTTTTCCTTATAACAAGTCATGATACTCTTCCTCTATTGATATAGATGACTCAAAAAATCTTGTACTTTCATATTAGTTTCAAGGTTCATGAGATTCTACCTCTCAAATATTTTCTCCCAACATGGATGATCCTATAGATTCTATCCTTCAAGGAATAGTACTAATAGTGGATAATTTATGGGATCCTGTTTTCCTATAATTTTTTCTTAGGACAGATGATTCAACATCAAATTTTGAGATCAGTTATTGAATAAATTTTCCACATCCTATATCTTGGTTTTTCCTTACTCTATGTTCTATTTTTCTTTCACAATTAGTATTTTTGGGGGCACTGTGTTTTTCTTTTTCTTTATTCTTGCAAAGTATGTGTCATAACTCCTTATGAGGCCAAGTCTGCTTCAATTTGTTGAAGTGGTGCATAGGTTCTCACCTCTCGTCTTACTACCCTTCACCTCAGATCCAAGAGCACTTATAATGAACTATATTCAACAATGCATCTCATAAAAGAAACACTTCTAGCTGTGCACCTCTAATAACCTCCATAGAAACAATACCAAAATATTGGGTGAATTAATTGCCTTTTAATTAGAGAAAAATCATTGCACACACAAAAATTGTCAACCAGTGTTGGTCTTTTTATTTCAAGTTTATTTTGCAAAATATATGTAGGTAGCCTAACATTGATCAATACCAAATATATCTCTTTAAGATCATGGCACTCAATCAAAGAACAAGTTACTGTACCTCTTCACACCAAAATCATCACTGTGAAACCCTCAAGAATTTGAATCACTCTACATTAAAATTGAAATCACTCTTGTATAATACACATAACACAATTACTTAGGATCACTCTTGTAGGAAAAGGAAATATTACTCCTAGAAGGAAATTGCATAAACAATTCAAATTCAATTGTAATGCTCCCTCACACCCCCTTGGAGTTCCTAGGTATATGGGAGGTGTTACTTTTAACTCACTCGACCTCCATGGTCTCATCATGAAGATGGGATTATAACAATCCTTCTTTCCCAAAGTTGGTAGAATTAACTGTGGTACACACCATCATGTCTAGCTCTTTGAGAAATTTTTAAAGATATAAATTTTATCTTGATACGATGCCCATATCAAAATTTATGCCCATTTAAAGTTTGATCATTTAATCCATGCCATGTAAGCAAGATCTTTCCATGTGGAACCCACGTGGTGCCTGCATGGTTCCACCACCTCACTAGGTGGTTCCATGTTATCCTTTATGCCAATATGGATGTGGCTAAGTCCATGTAACCCTTGCCACAATGAAAATCTTATGGATCCCATGGAGTCCAACTCTCATATGAAATTTGAAGTTTTACATTATATCCAACTCTTATATAATTCCAACGTTCCCAAGATTTCTTGCATAACAATGTTTTGGATCCTTGTATTTCTGTAGACCCCCAAAATGTATACATTTATGTAGTGCATTTGGTGCATCTGGTGCCCAAACTAATTGCATCATCCCGAATACCTCCACACATTCGGCCTTGCGCTATTCACTCAAACTAGACCTTGCCCTAGATATCTGACTTTGATCACTCATGATGGCCTCGTGAGGTTCGCCCCACCTTGGATATCCAACTTCAACCACTCATATGGACCTCATGAGGTTTACCCAATTTTGGCCCCACCCTAGATAAGATTTGATTTAACTATTTTTTTGGATGCATCCAGGCTCATATGAATTTGGTTCTACCATGATATTTCACCTTGCCATTTCTCTTGAATGTCTAGATCCCCTGATCACCTGAATCTAGCTAGATATAATGGTTATTCCGACCTTATTTAGACTCGGAATGATTTAAGGTTTTTTGTATGCATTTCAAGGAACTGGCTAAGGTTCTCTTAGAAGCCTAGTTTTTCCCAAAACATCCATATTCATAGGAATTAATCCAATCCAAATACTAACCAAATTCATAATGCATTCACAAAGATGTAAATCAACCTATTAATAGGAACTATAATAAGCCCATACATTGCTAATAACACTTTATTGTTTCATGTATGAAAACACTACATCTTCTATGGAATGGGTATGAAAACATCACCATAAAATTCCCTAATGCATCATGCATTTATTCATTATCAGTCTAGAAATAAAGAACGTAGTCAATTAATCATTTATAACAAGAATCCATGTTGATTCCTAGCATGCCATCTACAACACTTTAGCAACATAACTCCTTAATTCCCAGATAATAGAGAACTCCTAGAAAATTATAGCACCCAAGCCATGGAATACACACACCATAAAAGTTTAGCAAGGTTCATTAGACAATCACACACAATTATGTAAGTAGCTATGCAAATTAGGAATATATTAACCACTATAGGGGTCTGCATGTCCCTCACACCATGAAAATAATAATACTAACCATCTCATTGCAATTACACAGGAATACATATTCCTTCATTAACAATGTTGATACAGTCATTGTCCTATAAAAACCATATTTATCATTCAAGTGCAACAAGTATACACAGAGAATACAAGTAAGTAAACTATCTTATTGTGTGAATGAATAGCAACTGAGAGATGGACTTCAACTCTCCTCCCAATCATAGGCTAACTGCACTGCCATTATTTCTTGCAGTTAACTACCCCCAAGCCATATTCATAGCCTGAGGAGTGAAGTGCTCAAGGGAAATTCACACAAGTCTATTTAAAAAATCACATGGGAACCCAAAGAAAATAATCCCTCCACCTAACACCTAGGAGTCCAAAGAACATAATGTCTCCACCCAACAAACAATTTAGGGAATCCATAACACATAGTGCTCCAGCCGGCAAACACTTCAATCTAGAGTACACAGTGCTCCACCCAAAAATCATTACTAGAATCCAAAGCATAGAATATCTCCACCTACTTCACCCTTCATGAATCTAGGGCCCATAGTGCCTCCACCTACTACTCCCACAAGAATCCAGAGCACACCATGTATCCATCTGATACACACCACGAGTATCTAGAGAACTTGGTCTCCACTTTTTAAACACCAAGATAAGACCTAGAGTACATAGCATCTCCACCTAACAAGAAGGAATCCAGAGTCCACCGTGAATCCACCTTCTCAATACCACAACTTCACCTTTACTCCACACTCCTCAACGTGCTCCCAAACATGCATTTATGCTGATATTTCTCTACTACGTTCACATGCACTTTTCGTTCTTGTGTAGTCTCCCTTGCTATTGTGCTATGACCACGCTTGAATCTGTTATGTGCTCTCACTTTCCTTCGCGTTGTATGTAGTTCACATATCTTCCCTTTTTTCCTTTGTCGTATGTGTCTCCTACTACACTCATTTTCCTTTTTCGTTTTGAATTTTGGTTGTGTGTTGACCAGAACCAAATCATCCCCTGAGATAAGGACTAGCTCATCCTTTTGCTCAAGCGCCCATATGCCATTTTACTGCCTGTGCCAGCTTGCCTTCAGTTCATCAAGGAGATGGGAAGAAATTTAATGCAACTTCTGAGTTTGGTCATTTCCCCAAGCAATTCTCGAGCAACTTCTCCTCTCAAGCTCTTAATCCATGTCATCTTCCTCAACTCAGTGATTTTACATTTTTCACAATTAATTACAATTGCACATAAAAACATTTAAATGAGAGGGAAATAAAAAAAAGGGCTATTACAAACCCCATCCCCTTAGAGGAACATCGTCCTTTGTGTTCTATATACATAACAAAAAATTTCAATAACAAGATTTATATACATAACTTTTTTACATTTAAATTTTCTTACACAACAAACAAAAATGGTTACGAGGCCCTCATCTAATCAACCATTTTCCAAATGGCTACATCTAATTCAAAGTTCCTCCATTTCAATTTGACCTGCTCAATTACTTGATTCTGGAGTGCAATCTGCCTCCAATGCCTAGCCATGGCAACCACTAAGCTCAATGTTCCTTCCAAGAATTATTTGACCCATTGTTTGATAGTCTCCTTTTTCTCTCAATTAAGATGCTCTATCAATAATACATAGTTGCAATACAATTCCCTCATAAAAAGAGCATTGCTTTGTAGGAAAACAAACTAACATAATTTATATTATTAGATCTATGAACTTATGATGAATTGTCCAGATTGACTATGAAATTACAATATTTTACAATGCAATTTTTCCAAAAACAATTCTTCGTGGCCATTACCCTAAACCCTTGCTAAGGGGGGCTCCAAAAAATTGTCATCACCCCCCTAGACTCCCTAACGACAATAGTAGGGGGAAATCCCCTATACACCCCCCATTAATAACCGAGGTCCAAATGCAGCTAGAAAACAAGACATTTGAATTAGGAAGAATCAGGTTCCACAACCAACAGACTCTATGGAGATGAATATGCTTTTAATTTCAAGGAGTCATGGGTTCCTCTTATATATAAAATCACCAAAAGTGACTCAATATTCAATTGGGATGCCATCCTCTTTGCTACTTTGGAAGAGATTATCTAGAAAATTAAGTATGTAATTTCATAGAAGCACCCTACATTCCATATGTATTCCTACTTACTGGATATTATCTACTTGGTACATGCTTTCCTGGGTATGGACTAGAAATGGTAGCCAAGTGATCATCCTATTCATGTTTATTGTTAGAAACTTTGGGAACATAGGCATCACATCAATTAACCTAATATATGTGAACATTTTATGTTTCCTTATATCAATTTCTATTACTTCCCTTAGCACCATGCTTGTCAAAGAAGGATATGCAAGTAGTAAGCAAAATCAGACTCTAGTATGTGTTGGAGAAAGGAGCATACATCAAGATTTATGGGGCTACTAATGCACCACACTTTTCCCAAAACTCATACCAGACAAGCTAGTTTAAAACGAAATTGCATATCACACTTTGATTCATGGAGTTGAGGTAGCTCTAGCTCAAAATAAGAAACTATGTTGACCCCAAACTCCATTTCATTTAGATTCTTATCTAAGTTTCAACAATGCCAAAGAAGTATAGGTTGAAGAAAACATTCTAGCAACTTTCCATTTAGGTGAGGAGAGATTCCATAGAGATAATCATCTAGGCATCACCAACTAGCATTGGAGAAGCTGCACAAATAGATGATTACATCATAGTGAGACCTGAAAAAAAGAACAACTATACAAGAGAGCAAAAAATTATGATGAGATTATTTTTTGGATGAAAGGAAACTCTAAAATGAAGAAGGATAGATTGTAAAAGGAGAAGGTAGAGAAATAGGTTACATCTAATCGATAATTGTAAAGTAGAGGATAGAGAAAGAAGTTGAAGCATTGAAATGTCAACAAGTATAAGACATTATAACCAAGGAAACATAGGAAGAAGAAAAAATAGGAAGTTGAAGTATGAGGATCGAATACCAAGAGGTAGAGAGAAATGGCAAGAGTAAAATCTGAACGTCTCAACACCTCCCCAAGATGACTGAGAGGGAAAATCAACTGAATAATATACCACTAACAATCAGATAATAGGGAGTTCATTGGAAAATATCTTTGAGTGAAAAGGAAGTGTACATGCCTATACACAATGACTAAGAAAGAAAATCAACTGAACAATATACAACTAACAATAAGATGATAGGGAGATCATTGGAAAATAATTTCTTTGAGTGAATATGTAGTGCATGCACTTATACATTGCCACATAAAAGATAATTGAAAAATGCAACTCGCTTAAAGTTAGATAGGTGAGTGCCTATAGATCCACAGATCATATCTTCAATGAGTTAGAACAATACCTACATTCGGAAGAAATTTTTATAAAAATGACACCTTGAGTCACCAAAGAGACTTTAAAATAACATGTTGGGCATTTTAAAGATATCAATTTCAACAACTCATTTTTAAACACACTGAAAAAGGGAAATGGACCCCATGACCACAGATGCAACAAACTATGAGGTTTCATTGGAAAATCTATTATTTAGACAAGTTTTTTTTTTTTAAAACCATGGTGATGGGTAACTCGTTGGAGTAATCTTGGCGAGGCCCAAGGTCAAACCTAGTGATTTCCACTATAAGACCAAGAGTATATCTAATAACCCACCATAAGCCAGATATACCAGGAATTTATGACTTAGCAAGAGTTGAGAATTCATGAGGGTGGGGGAACCTACTCCTTAAGCCTTATCACAATCGGCCAAAGATGTCCCCCCATGGGATTTGAAACTAGGTGAAGGGGATAACATCCCATTTTACCAACCACTCAGCCGCCCCACGAAGTATTGACAATTATCTCCTAGCATGAAGTTTGGACCATGTACTTCCAAGACAAAGTTCAAAGATGAATTTTAATTTTGGGAGTTATGTATAGTTCTATAAAGTTAGGGAAATGCAAAAATAGAGAAGCTCAAATGTTGTCATTGCCAATAGGAACTAAATAAGTCCTAAAAAGTAGTTGATAAGCTATATATGTCCAAAATAACTTGGTAACAAAGAGCTCTTAATTTTTGTAATTTTTGAGAACTATTTAAAAAAAAAAACAAATAATGAGGGAAAATCCTAAGAATAGAAATTTATCTATAAAGTATAAAAATCTTGGCCAATCTTACTAGTCCTTAACATGTAAACTATGAAGTATTTGATGATGTTTTTGTATAGATATTAATATTTCTAAGGATTGTATAATTTTTTTAATGATTTTTAAGACAAAATAAAAAATCATTTTATCTTGTATAATTTGGATGAATCATTTTAAAAAGAAATGGAAATTAATGATTTTTCTTAAGAAAAGTCATGGAAAATTAACGCATGGGTGTTGAGAAAGAGTATTTGGTGTTGTGTGATATGCTTCTTTTGAACTATTTTTTGTATTTGTGTTGTCATGTGATAATATCCATCTCTTAGTTAAAGTGTTTTGTTTGTTTTTATTTTGGGGGGAAGTATTTGTGTTGTCAAGTGATAACATCCATCTCCTAGTTAATGTGTGTTTTTTTTTGAAAGTCCAGGCAGATCAACTCGAAGGAATGTGCCAAACTAATAGAGCCTAATCCCCACTGTGTCAATGAGAATTGACCCATGACCTCCCAATCAGCGAGGTACTTGGCAACAAAAGGTGGCCAATTGAACTAACCCCTCTGGACTATCTCCTAGTTAATGTTACAAAATGATTAAATAAATAATAATAAATTGACATAAAATTATTTTTATAAATTTATATTTATATTAACTTAAGTTAAAGTTAATGTTAACGAATTTAGGCTTCTGTGATCCACATCAATTTTAGAGAAGAATCTTGGGCAAAAAATCATAGATATCGACGCGTTTGGAACCAACTAGTGTGGTTCATCATCAGGACAAGTTGAATGAGCAGAACTTGCTATGCAATATAAATAAAACAGGCAAAATATCCCATGACCAAATTTCCAGATCAGGTAACGTCTAAAAAGATAATAGCTAGATTTGACCACGAAACGGCTAGCTAGACTATGAAGGGCATAGTTGATAAAATAATCAAAATCAGTTATTAATTTTCTAATAAACATAAATGGATAATTTTATAATTATAAATATATGTTAGAATAAGCAAGTTAATATATTATAATCATAAAATAATTCAAGTAATAGAAATAAGTTAATTATATTTTAAATCAAGTATAAGCTAAAGGGACATTTAATTTAAATTAAGTAAATACATGAATAAATTAATTAGTTATCAAATAGTTTATAAATATTAGTTAGTTGTAAAAGTTAAAATAGAATAATCTATAAATAGTTAATTTTATTTTAAATATAAGCTTAAAGGACATATAATTATGAATATATATTAAAATAACTGGGTTAGTTTCAAATTCAAAGTCAAAGAGTAACTCTATAAAAATAATAGAAAAATAACAATATTAATTAATATTTTATTAAAGGGTAAAAATTAGTTGAAAAATAATAATAATAATAATAATAAAATATAAAAATAAATAAATAAATAAATGAATAAACACAAAAATAAAAATAAAAGAAATCAAGAGATTTAAATAAATGAATATTAGCAAATTCAAAATAAATAAATAAATAATAAAAATAAAATAAAGTAAAATAAAATAAAGTAAATAAATAAAATACAATAAATAATAAAAATACAATAAAAAATCAAATCAAAAAATATAAAAATAAAAATAATAATCAATAAATAAAAATAATAAATAAAATAAAAAAAAATTAATTTTAATTTGATAGTAAAGGAGTTTAAATAAGTATTAGAAAATTCAAGAATTAGCAAAAATTACCATCTTTTAAAGGAGAAAAAAAATAATAATAGGGAATTCAAGAATTAGAAAAAATTACTATACTTAAAAAAAAAAAAAAATTACCATACTTTAAAAAGTAAGGTTATATATATAACAACGTGGTGAATTGGTATCAATTCTGGTAGCTGCCACTATAGCACTGGTAGCTGCCACTATAGCACCAAGAGTACATTCAACAATCTGCAAGCAAATATACTAATTTCTTATGATTTTGCCAAGAGCCGAGACTCCAACTAGTAGGGAGTCTATTCCTTGAGCAAAACACTATGGAAGACAATATAATGTGATTTGAACTCTAACCTCATAGATTAGGAACTTACCAAGTAAAATCATGAATATATAAAAGTGTTCTCTGTGTGAATTATTTCTTAAAATTTTGGACCAATAAATATGAAATTTTCATAAAAAAACATAATTAATAAATATTTAAAGACATAGAATTTGAAAAATAAACTCATCCAAAAACATAATTAGCATCCATCTAAAGCTAATATAGACATTGAAGACATTTGGATTTCGGTCCAAATAAATCCATTCACAGAACTGAACAAAGACGTTGAACAATCCTAATAAAGACATACAGGGTGAATGCTCAGAAGCATTGATTCCAAATGAACTTTAGTGTTTCTAGTTGATGGAGTGCCTTGTTTAAGTGTTATATTCCTTTTAAAATTGTTATCTTGCTTTTCATAATTAATTTTTAATTTTAATCTTCTTTATATTATAATATTTAATAATTTTAAATTAATATAATTATATAAAATTAAATGTTTTTATATTTCTTTTAAAATTATTATTTTTGTTTTTAATAATTTTTTTTTAATTTTTTTCTATTATAAAAATTAATACATTATAAATTAATATAATTATATAAATTAAATAACTAATAAGTAATATAGAAAATCTGTAATTACTAAAATTAAAAAAATCATAACAACTAATTAAAATTAAATTTTTTAAAATTATTAATAACTAAAAAAACATCTATATTTAAATAATAACTAAAAAATAAACATATATATTTAAAAAAACATAAACAAGTTTCTTAATTATGGAGATTTACCCCATTTTATTATGGAGATTTTTCATTTATAAATAGGTTTTGTTACTAAATTATAGGTCAATAAGTTTTGTTACTAAATCATAGGCCAATACCATGACATGCTCAAAAACCATAAGTCACTTTATATGACACTTATATATATCAATTGAATTAAAAAAGACAAAAGACACATAATTATTTTGAAAATAAGTCTTAACATTTAATTTTTTATCTGATTTATAAATATTCTAGAATATTCTATAAAGGTTAAATCCCTACTATCCATTTAATAATTATTGATAATTAAATTAAAATTCTAAAAGCTCTATTGCAAAGTAAATACATCTATCGGTGTAAACATATTTAAAAAAAATCTAATAATTATTAATAATTAAATTAAAATTCTAGAAACTCTATTTCAAGTTTTATAGAAAACTCACCCGCCTCACTCTCCTCCTCACTCTCCTCAAATGCAAAGTTATAGAATCATAAACCTTAAAACATTCCCAAATACAATTGTAAATTAGGCAAAGAGAATGAATCTACAAATGCTGTTAAATCATTTTTGAGTCATGCTTCATGTAGACCCTAGCCTGGGCCAATTTATTTCATTAGAATAGGTAAACAACACAGGGAAAAAGATCCAAATACAATTGTAAATTAGGCAAAGAGAATGAATCTACAAATGCTATTAAATCATTTTTGAGTCATGCTTCATGTAGACCCTAGCCTGGGCCAATTTATTTCATTAGAATAGGTAAACAACACAGGGAAAAAGATTATTCATGTAGACCATAGTCTGGGCCAACTTATTTCATTAGAATAGACAGGGAAAAAAAAGTGAGGAAACATGTCAACATGTTTCATAAATGAAACTGGTAAATGAAGAATAGAATAAAATAATGAACTCACTGATGAACTTCATCAATAGAAAGAACAATGAATACATGGCCATACAGGGCCAATAAGTAGAAGTAGAAATCTCTCTGCCAACCTCTTTTCTCTCTCCCTTTGAATTCCTTCTCCTGTTTATTCTTCTCATTAGGGTAACAATAATACCAGTGGAATATCTCCCAGAGTTCAGGATATAGTTCAATCTCTACTACCTCAGACCAAAGTGATGTAAATGGTATCCAGCATATGGTTGCAAGGATTGACCTTCCATTATTATATAATGCGTTCATTTTCTAATATCACAATGCCTGTCCTTCCACAACCCTCATGAAAGGTCTACTGTGACCAGCTACTGTAAGTCTACAACCCACTGATCTCACCTTCCTTGCACTTACCCACTTCAATGTCGATGTTCGCCTTCCTTGATGCTATTACTCTACAGCAGTTTCGGCGAGGTGCCTGCAAGTATCAGACTGCAACCGTCAGTAAGCTTCTCAAAACATAACAAGAATTGGCTGCAACATTCAATAGAGGATTGCAGTGTTTAATTCTCGAAAGAACATTAACTGCTACAAATTCTTGTGGACATTTGTTTGACAGATCGGATTAAGGTCCATTTCTCAAAAAACTAGGAAAAGGAATGAAAACAGAAGAAAATCTTCAAAAGAAAGAAGAGATTCAATATAATGTAGAAGAGAAATCCCTTGCCTGTCGTATTGAAACTGTCTGAGGCTTCTTGAAAACCCTGATCCGTTCTATTGTCTCAGGTGAAGCCATTCTCCATCTGCATTCAGGGGGTTTAACCTCGTCTCGAACATAATTGCTTAAAGTAATTTTCGTAGAATTGTTATATTTAATATTCTTCATGTAAAAAACGAAGGGTTTCTGGCATGGATGCCTGGTGACAGGCCTGGTATTGAAAGCATAGGCGGTGAAATCAGCTCTTCTATACCAATTCAAGAAAGTTCTTGAGGGCATTTCAAGCTCTCTAGGAGAGAAGATGCCCCGAAAAATCTGTACAGCAAAGCCCCATGACACCGTAAAAGACCATTCTCTTTTTCCATCATAGCAAATGGATTGCTGCAGTGTTCCTGCTGAATCTACCTTTACAGCCTTGAAGAGATGTTGCAGAGCTTCTACTCTTGTGCGGCTCGGAAAGATCGGTTCCGCAATATCTAGATGGTGAAGAGATACCAATGGCGTGATAGGATGTGCAGCAAGCAATCCAAAGAGGTTACCGTATATATCAAACTGCCAATATAGGACCAAAAAAAAAAATTCACAGATTAGAACACTAATCCCTAAAAACAAACAGATTTTCAGTACTACGATTAAATTACTCCAGAATTGATTACTATAACAGCTTCATTTGATTCAATATTAAAGAATGACAGGGAATCCATAACTAGAAAATAAAAATACTCCCTTAGACATCCTGTAAAGAATCCATACATAGCATATGTAATAGACTATTGGATCAACACATAGGACGAAGCAATCTCTCTCACACACGCATCAATCCTAAGCAGCTGCCTGCTAAACAGTGAATGCCCAAATGATGTCAAGGAAGGTCATGATCTACAAGGATCTATATATACTGCTAAACAGAGTATGCCTGAATGATGTTCAGCAAAGTCCTGAAGAGTCTTTGTCTCTTTTTTTTCAATCTTACTCTTCTTTCCAGGCTTTTTCTTTCTCTCTTTTCTTTACAGGCCTTAAAAGCCGGAAATCTAAGGGATACTCTTCATGGATGACATATTTAGCAAAATTGAGGATGGCATATCTAGCAAAATTGTTGGCATAGACTAATGCTTCTCAGCCAAGGGATTTGAACCAGGCAACCTACTGGCAGATAACTAGCAAAATGCCCGACAGCATTGGCCAAAGCCTTGCAGGGAAACCCATGGGGTACTTTTCATGGATGGCAAATCTAACAAACTTGTTGTCGTAGACTACTTCATCTCACCCAAGGGATTTGAACAAGGCAAACAAGGCAAACTACTAACAGAGAACTAGCCAAAATGCTCAACAGCATTTGCCACAACTGGTTGAGCTAACCTGAACTAGCTCCTTGGCTTGGTTGAGCTAACCTGAACTAGCTCCTTGGCTAGGTCCTTAAGAGTCTTACCTGACGAAGAACATGTATATAACTACAAAGTGGTATAACTTACTTGATGAAAACCAGGCTCCTTGGTCAATGGTATGCCCAGCTCCGCCATGCAAGCTTGTATTCTGTCATCACTTGCAAACAAGCCCGGATACCTCTGAATGCAACCATCCTGCATTGATTCCAATGCTTTGGCTAATGGATAGCTGATGGCAAACCCACCACCTCCATAAGCCATATTATATGAAAAGTATATATTCTGCAGGTGACTTTCAGACAGGCTGCCAATGTAGTACATCTGTCTGTGATCATACTTTGACAGAACAGTCACCAAATTGTCAAGCACAAATACTGTGTCATCATCTCCCATGACAAACCAGTGAACATCAGGAAGGCCCAATCTGAAAGTTTCCGAGATAATCCTAGATATCCGAAGCGCCGAACGATGGCCCTGCTTGTTGGTATACTTTAAATGAGACGTATTACTCGAAATTCTGAGAGGGGGCAAAGCCAGATCCGCCTTGTTATTAAGCCTAACTTTTTCATCTAGCCATACAAAACCCCTTGTTTCCTTGGGCCTCCACCATAGCTTTGTGTACTCCTTTCGCCTATCCCATAAGCTAGCAGAAGCAGCTATTCCAAACACTATATGCTTCAAATCAGTTTCAGTATTGCTATCTGAAACAATAGCATTAGGAACCACCACTCCCTTCTTGATAGTGTTGTTTGAATGTTTGAGACTGTTGTTTGAGACCTTGATGGAGGCATTCAGCAGTACCATGGGGTGGGACTCTGCCTGTGTACAGTTCATTCCGCAATTAAGGGAATGCGAACAAGAATAGCTGCTTAGCAGAAGGTTGACAGAGTACATCACGTAGGTGATACAGATCAATGCTATGAGTGAGGCCATCAGTTTCCTGATCCTGGATCCAATGCCTGAGTTTTTAGAGCCAACAGCCATCTGTTCCCATGCAAGTTTTTCAAGGTCTTTCTGATCTTTCCTAGTGATTGCCATCTTCATCCTCTGATTGTTGTGCCAAGGCTTTTCTCTGTCACATTTGAACAAATTCTATTAAAATTGAAAAGAAACAAAAAAGAGCAATCAGACATTCTTACACACAAACAAACCAACAAAAATTAAGTCCATTCTTTCCCTGAATGCAATATACAATACACCATGAGCTGAAAACTGTGAAGGGTTATAAAAGATCAAATCTTAAGACACATTGAATTGAAAACTGTAAAGGTTCCTGGAAGATCAAATCTTGGACACATTGAATTTCCCACAGAAAGGTTATGGAAGAAAAATTTATAATCTAGGCACAAACAAACAATCTGGTATGTACTGAAGAGACCAGTCTTGTCATACTACAAATTATACTGCTTTCCCTGAATGCAATATTCAATGCACCACGAGCGGAAAACTGTAAGGGGTCCTAAAAGAACAAATCTTAGGCGCATTGAATTGAAAACTGTAAAGGATCCTAAAAGATCAAATCTTGGACACATTCTATATCCCACAGAAAGGTTTTGGAAGAAAATTAATAATCTTGGCCCAAACAAACAATCTGATATGTACTGAAGAGACCAGTCTTGTCATATTAGAGATTATACTCCTTTCCCTGAATGCAATATTCAATGCACCATGAGTTGAAAACTGAGAAGGGTTTTCTGAAAACTGACAAGGGTTCTAAAATGTCAAATCTTAGAGGGTCCTAAAAGATCAAATGTTAGACACATTGAATTGAAAACTGTAAAGGGTCCTGAAATATCAAATCTCAGACACACTGAATTTCCGACAGCGAGATTTTGGAAGAAAATTTTTAATCTGGTCACAAACAAACAATGTAACATGAACCGAGAGAGACCAGTCTTGTCGTACTAGAATTTATACTCCCCGCCTGGCTGCTGTGTGCTGCAGATGTTAATTTTCCTTTGATGGGCAGCGTTCCTTTGGGGCATGGAATAGAATTGCTGAAGTGAAATCCTTGAGCTTGAGGTTGTCTCCGCTCAGGACTTGCTACACCATCCCACGCCACACCAAAATAAACACAGGTATTGCAAAAATAAAGAGATGCAATTAGCTGACAGCTGGTATTGGCAGAGCCAGACAATCCTAGGTTTCCAAAAGCTCTGAATTTCCGGAAACCATAGATGGCACAGGGTCCTAAGCAAAGGCACATGTCCACAATTTGCCCGCCTTCAATAAGAACAAAAGTTCACAGTGTCCAGTTTCTGCCGGGTCATCTTCCAGATGGCAGCATGTTCATACTGATGTGGATTCTAGTGCAATTATTATCCTATAAACAAGATTCTGACCATGCACGTCAAGTGTTTGGATTGGGATTGAAGAGCACGATTAGCTGGACGCGCTGTGATGAAAGTAATTCTCAGTGAAACCTTGCTGGCAGTTATTCACAGGTGTTTTTTAATTTTTTAATTAGTAATTGATTTGATTAACTCTTTTGGTTTAGATTTTTGGGCAGTTATAAATAACCTGTTGACTGATTTTTGGACGAACCATCATCTAACCATTTGATTTGGTTAACGTCAATTTTTAATATTGTTGGATTTATTTGCTGTATTAACTGTTTTTCTTGGGAAAACCGATGGAAATTTTGGTATAATCTGATATAGATTTTTCTAAATATATAGATTTTTGTAAATACAGGTTATAGTTGTTAAATTTCAAGGTTTTGAGGATGGTGTTGAATTTATTTTCACTAGAAAAATTATGATTCAATTAGCCCAAGGTTTTTTGAAGTGCCTAGATTCCGACCACTTTTGGCTCTCTAGGCAATTCCTCTACGCAGTTGTCTATAATGAGACTTTTTGAAAGCCTTTCCGGTGGGTTTTTCCGGTCAAAATCCGGCAACAATTTATTGGAATAGCAAGTTTGATAGCTAGTTTCTGCACAATCAAAGCGTCCCAGGGGTTTTCTAGGGCGCTGAATCCAAATATGCAATTAAAAAATCATTTTAACTGCAACAAATCAAGATTTGACCTCAATTTTTTCCGCGGGATTCCGTCACCGGAATCTCCAAAAAATCACATTATAGACAACTCCTTCCTCTACTGACACTCTTTTTATTTAAAAAGATCTAACTTTGAAATTCTAACTATTCACTTTACTTTTATTATTTTAAATTTATTAAATTACTTATATCATAAATAAATTTATTTTTAATTTTTATTTTTATTTTATTTTTAAAATATTAATTTAAATTGGATTAAAAATGATTTTTTTTTCAAAAAATTTTTCATTTTATTTTGAAATATTACTAGCCTACATCTTCTAATTCCAAAATAACCAAAGTGGAGACATCAATCTTTTTTCCACTCTAAAAGTGGTTTGTATCTCAAGAGAGATTTTGATGGCCTTCCAGACTTGGTAAATTAGGAATTAAAATAGATCCAGGCTGGTTTAAATATTATAATTGATAATAATAATTAATTTCCTTTTTAATTATTTAATTGTATTTTATTTATTTTTATTTTTATATATTTTAACAACCACAAAATGTTTATATAACATAACATCATATCAGATAACATACATACTTACACATTCCACACTAATTGGGAGAGCACTTCTTTATACAAATATAAATATAATTTAAAATTTATTATAAAATTAAATTTCATAATAATAATAATAATAATGTAATTTTAATATAAGTTTATATAATTCAAATTATGGTTAGGTTAAGAACCATCCATTTTATGAATTGAGATATTTATAATATAAGAGTAAAGTTAAGTGAATTAATTTTCCCTTTATTTATTTGAAAGTATTTTTTATTAATTATTTTATCTTTGGAGGAGTTTACATCTTAAATGGTAAAATTATTTGTAATCTGGAATTAAAGTTGGTCATGATGATGATGTAGTGGTGTTTCTCCCTTCCTTTCCTCCCACCTTTTTTAGCTTGCTTTTTGTTTGTTAGTTTCCCTGGTTATCCTTTTAACCCCTCTCTTTTTCCATAGTTCTTTGTTCCTCTTTGAGGGTTAAGTTATTTATATAATATATTCAAATAGGCTCCTCTTTTTTTAACAATTAAATAAAATTAAAATAGAAAATTCTTATTATTTTAACCTTTAAAAATAAAATTCTAAGCAATAGGATTATTATTTTATTATTATTTTATTATTATTTTATTTATTATTAATTAATAATAAACAACTAAATAAAATTAAAAATATGAAATTCTTATTATATAAAACTTTAAAATAACATGCTAAGAATATGATTTTATTTATTTAATTTATTTTAATAAATTAAAAATAAATAAACAATTAAATAAATTTAAATTTAGATTCTTATTATTTAAACTTAAATTTATTTATAACCATTCTAAAATAGACTTTTATTAATATTTAAAATGAATTTGAAATAATTAATACCTTTTATGTATTTTTAATAAAAACCCCTCTTGATTTAATACTAACATAATTAGCTATGGTTTTAATAATTATTTAAATTTATGAGAGATTCTTCAGCGTAAATCACATAAAATTTTCAT
>APFE031199952.1:139093-176622 GCA_000404065.3 Pinus taeda
AATAAATAAAATTTTGACCTTGGTCCCAAAGTCAAAAATTAGCTGTTAATCAATTTTAGCGGTTGGAATCTCTGCTGAGTCTATTTAACATGCCAAATTGGATCTGTTTCTTCAACTTGTCCTGAGGATGAACCACACTAGTTGGTTCAAAACGGGTTGACAAATGAAAATTTTATGTGATTTACGCTGAAGAATCTCTCATAAATTTGACATGGATCACAGAAGCCTAAATTCTATAATTATTTAAATTCTTTAACTTTAACTTATTTTAATTTTTAATTAAATTGCTCTCTTTTCCCTTGGTCTTGTCCTTGGTTCGAAATGCGTCGACAAATGTAATATCATGTGATTTACGCGGAAGAATTTTCTCATAAAATTGATATGGATCACAGAAGCCTTAATTCTACAATATATGTGTTTATTTATTTATTACATAATTGTGTTATTATATATAGAGAGCGTGTTTAATTAATAGGTGAAATGAATTTTTTTAACGATTATTTTTTAATCAATTTTGGGGATATTTTAATAATAATAGAAAAAATTAAAAACCATAAATCATATTTATTTAGTTTACAAATTCTACTTATTAAACCACTTAAACTTGAGTTTTAGAGATTTTATGTTAATAAAACTGCAACAAAGTTGGGGAAGTAATCATGTCCAAATCACTATTTACTAACATATAACATGGGGCCAATCCATATGTTGAATGGAAGAATAATATAAATTTATAATTTAAGATTGAAGTTACCTGTTTTATTTTCACTCTTTATTTATTTGAAAATGGATTAAGTTTTTTTTTGCTGAAGCAAGAGTCGTACCTTCTATTTCATTAAATCGGAAAACAAATTACATAATATACAATAGTCCGCAAGGAACTATGGGCCAAGGAAAAACTATCCTCTTAAAGCCAAGGGCACTAAGCCCTACAAACAAAACTACAATACCCTCAAAAAATAGACAAAGCCGAGACCGTTTGATCTCCCCTCAGAGATCCAATGAACAAGGCTCAAATCGGGAGCAAACACTTTAAAATTAGAATCGGGCCTGATGAGGAAATAGGGATAATATAAAAGGATTTTGGGTCCGAATGGGGAATAACCCTCAAGCATTTAGAACACACGAAAACCATCGATTCCCACCATGAAGCGATACAAGCATGGAAGATAGTCCTCACGCGGACCTGTATACTTTTTCTTAACTGTCGAATCTCCTCGCCAGATCCAACAGCGCAGAATGATGTCGCAGTACCTAGAAGCACGACAATTAACCACGCAGCAAACCACCTGGACCCACCAACATGCTCACTTATTCCTGTCTGTAGATCCGTCTTGCTTGATCCAACGGGTGAGGATCATATCGCACAAGCTTATAGCATTGATAATTACCGCGCAATGATGGTGGTATTCTTTCCCAACCCTTGGCCACGTGTTGCTTGGTGAGTGGAATCGCTCCCAATTCTGAAATACCGCTTCCAACTTGAAGGGCTTGCGATAAACCATATACCACCTTGAGAGCAGTATTGTGTCCACATAAAGAAAAACGGGGGTTTTAAGGTAACTAAGAAAGCCAGGTCTCCAACGCCTCACACCATCCTCTCTCCGCCGGTGCATGAACCAATGTAAGATGAAAATCCATCCGTCCAGCCGACCACCTAAGAAATAGTGTCTACTAAGCAACTTCCACCTGAAACTTCTGTGTATGTACTTACCAGGGTTGAAGAGGCCAACCATGACCTGCATCCCAAAAAAGACCTCACTACATAAAATATAATACATAATGAATCCAAATTAGCTAAACCCTGCCTTTGTGGCTCTGTTTCGAAATACCAACCTGTCCTCATCCACCTAGTCGTGACAATGCGCCTTTAATCTATTCTGAGGCAACTCTTGCCAACTCAGCATGACCCTGCTTTTTGTACAGAGCACCACTTGATTGGCCAGAATGTCCACCAATTTATTGGCTGTCCTTCGCACATGGTTAAAACTAACAGTACAAAGGCACAAGAGGTGAAGCTAAATCTGTTGAAAGACTTGGAGTAGCCTCCAATGTTTTGAGACTTTTTCCAGCTCTGTGCCACAGCTGATTCTCTTGATCGAGTTAATGATTAACTCAGAATCAGCTTTTGCAATCACATTTTGGCAATTATCCTGCTCCAGGGATTCTAAACATTTCTCAAGAGCCATTAATTTCGCCATATTGTTAGTGGCTCTTCCTAAATGGCAATGGAAGATGAAAAGGATACTGTCGTTTTCATCCCTTAACACCCCTCCAAAGCCAGAAATACCCGGGTTGCCTTTTGAAGTGTCATCAATGTTGTATTTCAAAAAACCCTGAGGGGGAGGATGCTAGTAATCCTGCTCAGTATCCACTTTCATCACCATCCTATCCAAGCCCTGTGGAATAAGCCCCTGCATACCTAACTGAAGAAGTATTTGCATTTCAGCTTTTGAAGGTGGATTCTTAGGGGAAGTTCGTACTATAGTACCTACCATCTCCTTAAGTTGTCTTAAGATCTGCTCGAAAAGGCGTTGGGAGGAACTCTTTTCATTTTTGAAGATTCTGTTGTTCCTTTCATTCCAGACATTCCATATTAAGAAGCTTGGCGTTAGAGCCCAAGCCGAGCCAAGAAATTCACAATCAGAGAAGTTTCATCTCCAGTTGTTTAGGGTATTGATAATGCTTCCTTTGTCCCTGTCTATCTGTTGGAAAATATTGGCAAAAGTATCCCACAACCTGGAGGTGAAAATTAAATTATTGAGAAGGTGCTCCATTGTTTCCTCTTGGGCTTCATAGAGCTGACATCTGGAAGGCCCTAGAACGCCCCTCTTCCAAATGTTATCCCAAGTCAAAATTTTCTTATGATGTACTAGCCACATGAATAGTTTAATCTTCATCCAACCTTGATACCTCCATAGGTTCTGTCAAATCCTATCCGGTACGTTGGAATCCATCTCAAGGAGTATGCGTTTTGCCTCCTTAAGCTTGAAGTTACCTTCATTATTGTTGCCCCATCTAAGTTGGTCATGCCCCCCTGTCACTAAATCTTCCTTTGTTCCAACATTTTCATAAGTACCTCTACTTTTCCTTTCAAGGGGCTAGCATCCCTAGAATCTAAATTCCTCCAGGTTCTCCATTTTCCTGCACTATTGGTTTGATCCCAAAAATCTTTATCCTTAGATAATCATTTGGTGTCTGTCTCTTTCTTGAGGTCCAAAAGGTCCTCTCTCAATAGTGTAGGTTCTTGTTGCCATTTATCCTCCCAAAATAAAGCTAGATCTCCCTCTCTGATTTCCCAAAAGCTATTTTTTTTTACTAAGCCTATGTTCTCCCAGGCCTTATTCCAGATGTGTGAGCCCTTTATGATGCCAGACATCCTTATGTGATCATTATTTTGCCAAGTGCTGGCATATTTTTCTTTCCAAATACTAGCCCACTGAGCCTTTGGGCCTTTTACCCAATGCCACCATAATTTTTCCCCTAAAACTTTGCTTAGTACTTCCACATCATCCAATCCAAAACCCCCATGGTTTTTAGGTTTGCAAATATTTTCCCAGGCTACCAAGGCCTATTTCTTTCTTTCCTCCCCCTTACCCCAAAGAAAGTCTCTTTGAATGGTTCTAAATTGTTTCAAAACTCCTTTTGGAGCTGGAAGGGCTGATAGCATGAAGACAGGGATTGATTAAAGAACAACTTTTGTCAGCACTAGCCGACCAGCCATATTTAAAGATCTAGTAGTCCATTTCCTGATTTTATCCTGCATATTATTAATCACTGGCTCCCAAATGCTCTTTTGCAAAGGTTTAGCAATTAGAGGAACTCCCAAATATTAGGAAGGAAGGACATCCCTTTAAATGCCCAGAATTCTAGAGATATTCCTCTGAATAGCAATATTGGTATTGAAGAAAAAAAACTTAGATTTGGAGAGATTGACTTCCATACCTGTTGCCATGGCAAAATCACACAGGATTTGTTTGTACGCTAGTGCTTCTTTGACCATGGGGATTCTCTATAGCATAGTATCATCAACAAATTGTTGATGGGTCAAAGCCTGTCCAGTCTCAGAAAGTTGGAGACAGTTGATCTTACCAACTTCTTTCGCATGCTTGATAGACCGACCAAGTCCTTCCATCATAAGGATGAAGAGAAAGGGAGAGAGCGGATCTCCCTCCCTGAGGCCTCTTGAAGGAATAAAAGTCTCGAAGGGAAAACCATTAACCATAATTGAAAAGCTAGAAGAAGTTACCAAGGCCATGACCCATCTTACCCAATTATGATCAAACCCAAAAGCAATAAGGACCTCCCTGATGTAGGTCCAATTCAACTTATCGTAAGCTTTGGCTAGGTCGAATTGCATGATCATTTCAACCTTCCTATTTCTTGTCAATGAATGCACCACCTCATGTGCTTGAATGATGTTATTGAGAATTTGTCTACGCTCCACATAACCAGATTGCTCCATAGAAATTAGAGTAGGAAGAAGAGGTTTGAGTCTATTGGCAACAACCTTGGATATTACCTAGTATACCACATTGCACAAAGCTATGGGTCTAAACCTGTCTGGAGTCTGAGCATTGTCCTATTTGGGGATCAGGGAGATGAAGGAAGTATTGAGCACCTTCAAAATAGTTCTATTCATCCTGGAATCTTCCACTACATTCAGAATATCTTGTTTAACAATATTCCAACAAGCTTTAAACAATCCACATTGAAACCATCAGGGCATGGCGCTTTACCATTCTGCATTTCTTTGATGACCTCACTAACCTTCTCTTCAGTCACTGGCCTATTAAGTTTGGAATTATCCTCTCTAGATACCAGCCTAGGTATATGCCTCGTTAGGTCCCTGATAAAATGCTCTTTGTCTGAAATGGTTTCCTTTGCTATACCTCGAAAGTGCTGAACTAACACAACTTCTATATCTTCATGGGAATTAAGAAGATGATCTCCCTCGTCCTTGATCGAAGAGATCCTATTATGAGATATGCTCGCCAAGGTGGATCTATGGAAAAATCTAGTGTTTCACTCTCCTTCTTTTAGCCATTGAACTCTAGATTTTTGTCTCCAAAATATTTCCTCTTGTTTACATAAATTCTCCCAGTCTTGATGATGTTTGGTGACTTTATCATTTATGACTTTATCAAAGCCATCCATGATAAGGGCTTGGTTGATTTTCTGCATTTTATCTTCAATAGCTTTTTTTGCTTCAAAAATATTGCCAAATTCATTCTTGTTCCAATCTTTAGGTCTGAGCTTGACGTGCTTTAGCCTTTTGTGTAGTAGGAACATTCTTGTACCTTGAATATGCAAATCTTTCGTCCACCAATTTGCAATGTTGCTGATGAAATCTAGGTGGGTAAGCCAGATATTCTCAAATCTAAAAGGTTTGTTCCTGGGGGTACCAATGCCATGAACCTCAAGTTGAACAGGCCAATGGTCTAAGCCTCCAAAAGGGAGAATTCTCGCTATCATTTCCTTGTCGGTGAGCATAAGGTCCTCTGAGATTATGACTCTATCTAACTTTGAGGCTACTTGAGACTCTCCTCCTCTTTTATTTTTCCAAGTAAAGAGACCATTACTCATATCACTGTCAACTAGCTTCATATTATCTATAAAATTTTGAAATGTTGAAGAGTCTTTGCTTAAAGTTCTGGTTCCCCCCTTTTTCTCCGAAAGTGATTTGATCATATTGAAGTCCCCACCCATGATCCATGGTACTCCTACATGTCTGTCTCTGAGATCCACAAGAGAATCTAGAAACCTGAGTTTATCATCCATTCTTTGAGGGCCATAAACATTCGTGACCAGATAAGTCTCCCTATCTCCCACAGGCTGAATAACCATTGATAAATAATTCCTAGATGCCTTAACATCTATTATGCCAATCTTTTGGGGATTCCAAAGAGTGAGTATGCCTCTTGTTGTATTCTTTGCTTTGACTTCTAGAAACTCAAATCGATTGAGCCATTTTCTGTGAATTTCTTTTATTTTTTGAATGGAAGATTTAGTTTCTTGGATAAAGATAATATCTGGAGCTTCTTGTTTCATTCTATTACTAAGTATTCTTTGTTTTCTTTTACTACCTAGACCTATGATATTCCAAGATGTGAACTTCATTATTAAATATTTGTAAAGGAGTAGCTAGTTAGGTCTTTCATCTTACTTGAATCTATCATTAGCTTTCCACATTCCATCAATAGCTCGTTCTGCTTTTTCCAGCCTCTTTTCTTTCCTGGGTTTCTGGGTGCTAATCCCGGTGTGGCTTTCATAGTTTTCACATCTTCATTGCCCTGCTTTTCATTGTTTCTTTGCCTTTCCAGCCTTTTAGCTTGTGTTTTCCATAGGAACAGCTGATGTACTCTATTGAAATCTTCTTGAGGTAGTGAGTCTACCCCTCCCATGGTTCTCTATTTCAAGAACCCTTCTAGATCTAGGTGTTCTTTATCAAGAATCTCTTGTAGTTCGTGGTCCTCCATTTTCATCTCACTCTGGGTCATTTCCAATTCTACATTGCTCATCATAGTCTCTTTCTGTTTATTAATATCCTTTGTTTGTTCATTGTCTTCTTCTTTCTCCTTCTCCACTGGACTTCCTTCCATTACTTGATCTACTTTTTTTATCTCTTCTTCTTCTTCGAGTACTTGGTACCTGTTCAGACTGGCCTATTGCCCATCTGTTTGTTGCTTTGGCCCCCTTTTGCCCCCTTTTCCTCTATGTCCCACTTTGTGAAAGCTTTCAGTATCTTTCATTGTGGTAGCTTTACTCTTGTTCTCTATTTTACTGAGAGGGCAGTCCCTGAATAGGTGCCCATCCTCATGGAACCTGCAACGTCTGAATGGAATATGTTCATAATCTACTGTTTGCACCCATTCTTCATCAAAAACTTCCAAGATGACCTCATCCAGTAGAGCTCCAGAGAGATCCATCTCCACACATATTCATGCAAAGGAAGTGTATTTTCCCCTTTTGGTGGCCTCAGAAGTTTTGACAAAACACCCTAATTTATTTTCTATGGTAGATAATGTTTCCATTTTCCAGTAATCAAGGGGTAGGGAGTAGAGTTTTACCCAAACCGAGACCGAAGTGAAGGTCTCTCGCCCCGGGACAAAGTTCATCATCCATGGCTGCATGTACATGCCTACTCCTGCATAGAAGTAGGGCCCTCCTTCAAACACCCTGTCTTTATCCTCAATATTTGTAAAGACCACAGTGAAGAATCCCTTTAACCCAAGATGTAGGTCTATGCTTCCTTTTGGTTTCCAGTGGTATTTAATTCATGTCTGTAATGCCTTTTCAGTGGGCCATAATCCCATGAATTTACAAATGATAGCATATGCCTGCATATGATCCCTATGCATTTGCAAAATATGATCATTTAGAACTACTCTGGGTGTGACCTCAACTTTGGGTTTACATGGTCCCTTTTGTGCTTTGTTTTTTGTTCCATGTTCCTTGTCTTCTTCTTCATTTTCTTTTGTGCTATTATTCTTCCTTGATTTGGTACAATCTTGCTCCTCTTCCATGTTCCTTTTCCCTTCTCCTGAAGGACCTTTGACATTTTCTATTGGTTTCTTACCTCGGCTGGCCACGACCTGCTTGTAAGATGGAGTGGAGCTCCCTCCTTTGCGCCCTTCCGTGGAGTTCAACACCTGCAGAAGCCTCAAAACCCTAGTTGTTCATCTGTGTCCCCCTTGTAAAAATATTTCACTTTCTAGTAGCCCAACATATCAAAATAGATCTAAGTCAAAATGGATTAAGTTATAAGCAATGCAATTACTTATTTATCATATAGATGCATTATTTATTTTAAAAATATATTTAAAAAAAATAATATTTTTTTAATTACAATTAAGAAATGATAGTAATAAAATTGTAAAATAATTTCGAAAAGAATTATATCTTATTTCATTAACATATATAGAGTTAATTCTTGAAGGAGTTGTTTTTAGTGTTATTTTTTTGAATTTTCGGTGTCTAAATCCAGCCCAAAAAATTGGGGTGAAATCTTGATTTGTGTTATTTAAACTAGTTTTTTGACTCTATATATGGATTCAACACCCTGAGAAATTTGTAAGGCACTTCGATTATGCAGGGGTTACCCATCAAACTTGTGATTTCAATAAATTCCTACCAGATTTTAAAAAAATTAGACCGAAAAAACCCATCAAAAGATTTTCCAAAAAATCTCACTAAAAAACTCAATTTTTAAATAAAAAATAATATAAATCTATAATGTAGAATTGAAATTACATTTTTTCTCTATGTTCATTTATTGGAAAACAATTAAAGTTAAATGCATTTACTTTTAATAAATAAGTTCATTCAGCTATTTACTTATAATAAATAAGTTCGTTCATTTATTTATTGAGTGGTTGTGTCATTTATTTAATTATAAAAATTGTTTAAAACAAATTAATTTATTTTTTCTTAAATGGTAGGATTAAGTGCATTTACTTATAATAGATGCATTCCCTTATTTATTACATAGTTACGTTATTCAATTATAAAAAGATATTTATAAAAAATAAATTTTCCTTTAAAATTGTAACTAGGAGATTTAATTGCAATGAAGTTCGATAGGGAATTTTATTCAAGTCACTATCTAACAACATATAAGAACGAGACCTACATATAGGAACGAGCCATCTTATATGTTGAAGGGGAGAATGATAGGGAAGTCACATGTTTTATTTATTTATTTGAAAATTGATGTTTTATTTATTTATTTGAAAATTGATTAAGTAAAATGTCTTTTTAATAATAATAATTAATAAAATAAATTATAGTTTAATTACTTATTGTAATAAATATTAATAATGAATTTAACATATATAATAAAATAATAAAAATTTATTATATTAATAAAAAATTATTATGATTTTTTTTCATTTATTCTTATATATAAATTAAATTATTATATATATATATATATATAACTAAGTAATTTTATATTATTAAATTTACAACCAAGTTCATAAATGAATGATATCCAAGTCACTGTTTACTAGCATATAACATGAGGGCCAACTCATATGTTGAATAACATTGATATGATAGGATTGAAGTTACATGATTTGGTTTTCCTTTATTTTTTAATAGATGTATTTGATCTTTCATTTTTTTTTAAAAATAGATGCAGTTGTGTAGTTTAAATTTTTCAAAGTTTTGATATTTTATTTGAGTATATTTTTTTAATAATTTTGTTTTAAATTTGACAAATATTTGTTAAAATTATTAGTATAGATCTTTTTTAAGTACGATTTATCATGAGTTGAGAGGGATCAAATTTTTTTTCGGGCAAACTTTCTTTAGATTGCAAAATACTATGTATTTTTTCATTATTTAAATTGTACTTTTGAATGCTATATGAGGTATACATAGTTGACATTAAAATATTTCACATAACATGTGTATCCAGACATTTCATAACCACACATTAAAATGGTTTTTTTGTTATTAATATATTTTTAAGTATACATCAATTGTTAAAATAATTTATTGACAACCTACTTTTTATATTTTATTATATAGAACATTAAAATATTTTCTCTTCATATTTTTTCTCTATATATAAGTTTTTTTGTTTTTTTTTTTGTTTTTTGTAAATTTGTTCAATAGATTTCTATTAATATCAAAAGATTTTACATTGAAAGTTGTTCAACAACACATCCAAAAAGACATCCAAAAGAGTGACCTTGGTGATCTCATTTACAACTGGGGATAAGCATTGGTATCGCCAGATCTACAGATGACCAAAATGATGAGTTGAGAATACCCTACTTCTGATACCTAAGAGTTGGAGATTATGACACATAACTTTTCATTTTTCTAGTCACACTAGGGCTCTGCAACTGAGCTAGGTAAAAGCCAAAAAAGAGCTACAATAATGCATATACTTGCCCAAAAACTAAGTTGACAAAAACATCATGATGTTGTACATAAAAAACACAAATTGTCACCCACGACATAACAACAGACAAAGTGCTTAGGGGACTTGATAGTCCAGATGATTACTGGTTATGTGGCGGAAGAGTTGGCATGAGGAGAGGCCTGAGCTAGAGCGCTGATGACCATCGTCACGTCATGTTGCTCATTTGATTCAGTGTTTGAATCAGAGACTACATAATGTTCTACTCAAGACAATTTGATCACTATATCATCCAAGTTATATCTGATATCCCTCAGAATTCTCTTGATCTCCTCCCATCCTATAAAAAACTTGTAGTTGTCTACTTGCTTATCTCTAATTACCATGCTAAGTAGAGTTTCCAGTTGTCAATGTAGGTTAATTGAGTGAAGGAAGTGAATACTTCTCTTGCCAAACTTCCTCGGTTCTGGTACCCACTTGAGGTTGTTTCCTCCTATCTCTGAATCTGAGAAATAAACACGATCCCCAAACTCTTTTGCCTTCAGATGGAGAATTTCCTTATGGACTTCTAGAGGAGTTACCTTGCAAAATTTGGAAACAAATTCCCATCTGAACAGACATTGTCATTGTGTTGAAGGTGACCTAGGAGTGCCACCCCTATGACTAAGAAAGCATTAATAAGGAGCCATAAAGGTGATTGACTAACAATGAAAACAAATAAAAATTGTGGTATATTGACCAACTTTGATGGACGGAACCAAGGGATAGCAAGGTTTGCTAACAAGAGGGACCACAAACACTAAGGGGACACCATAGATAGACTTATGTGCATGAAAAATAAAACCTGAAAAACCATGACACTGGTAAATGGAAAACTACCTATAACCCCAAAATTTATGAACATTGTTTACTGAAGGAGCTGGAAGGACTTTCAAAACTAAAATATTAACAAAACCATAAACCTTATTAAAACCAAATGGAGAGGGTACTTGGATACCACACTCCACATACCAAAATTGGGCAACTGAAGGAAATCCCGACAGGTTCCGGGTTTTGAGGAGCCACCAAGGGTAATACTGCAACCAGTTCAGACAACGGACCAAACCTCGAATTGTGAAGGAAAAGTAAAAAGAACATTGACCCCTATGAATAAGAATGATGGATCCAGAAACAAGGTAAAGGATGAGAAGTTGCAAACCAAAATACTAAGAGATGACTTGACCTTTGCAAGGCTATGACACAACCATACATTAGAAACCTGAGTAAAATAACATAACAATATACCTCTGCACTAGCCTAATAGAATAATGGTTGTAGATACGCACAGGCCGCAACCTTGACACAATATTTCTGCCACCCTGATTCCATGTCCATCCAAATATAACGCTTTGAGGACGTGAGAGACCAATCATGCATAATGAGGTAAAGAGCACGAACGCTCTTGATGGCGATCTAGGTGTAGTGTATAAGTCAGTACTCTATCCTTCCTAGACCTTTAAATAGTATTTGCTCATAAATGAGCTTACCTCGACTGTCAAAGATGACTTCACTCACAATCAATCCGCCATGAGAAGGGCAACCCAACTGAGAGCAGACAAAAATCGTTTAGGTGCAAGAGAACTTAACTTACACAAAAACATTACCTCCCACGTTGTTTTTGAGAATTTGGTATCTACGAATAAATACTAATTCCCTAGATAAGTAGACATATCTAGAACAACAGTTTAAAGCACTTTATCCTTTTCCTATAAGCAATAGATAAGAAAAAGAGAATGAGAAGACCTACTTGTACTTTTGCTTTCCTCTTGTCTCCTTTGTATCGGTCCCGACACTTCTTCCTGTACTTAACACGCTTGAGAAGTACCTGTAAACATCAACAGATGACAAAGAACCAATCAAAGCAAAAGATCTATTGATTACAAGTAAATGGAATAAGAGACATTCACACATATAAGCATCATATAACAAGATAAGCATATGGAAAACGGTTCAAATACTTTATTGAATAGAAGAAGGAATTACAACCATCAAGTTTGATTCGAAGTCACTCCTCCAGCATTGATCCCATCCACATCACATCAAAAGCATGACAAACTTGTAGCATAATAATACTTGTCTCAAAGTCAATTCTCATAGCAACATTATCTCCTTACAATTCAACATAGTCCAGCCCCATGATCACTTAGATGAGTTCTCAATTTATAGGAAGATGGGGGTGGTTATGTCATAAATGGGGGTATTGAATGGCCTTCCATACTTAGAATTAGTTCAGTGGAGGAAGGGATGAGAGGATAGGATGCATCTTAACTCATTCCTCATCCATTTTCAAGCTTATAGGAGTTGATAAGTGAGGGAAACTTCTAGAAGACTACAAGAGATAAGAAAATTCCCCGAACCCTATGTGAATTTTGCTCAATCTCGCCCAGCGCAGGTCAAAGAGGGCATAAGGGCTCTACATAGCACCCTGGCATGGACTCAACTGCTCTGCAGTGCACCCTTACATGGGCCTACCTGTGCTGGTCCCTTTAGAGATCATTTCAGGATGTCTTCAAGTCATGAAACTTTTTGGGAAGGAGGCATTCAAAAAGTTGACTTGTTTAGGGCATGTAGCAACTGAAATTAGGGTTTGATGAGCCCTAAAACACTAATATGGATGATGGGAGTGATATGTCCAAATGGATCTGTAATAGCTGGCCCCTAAAGCATGAAGTCAAAATATGTAAATGTCAAATGAAATTCTTTACGATATGATGAGGAGGTTTCGAAGTGGAAGGTGACCTACATCAATTACAATACATATATCATGATATTTTGATTTTTTCATGAATCGCTGAGGGAAGGCATACCCATGATCAACATATAAACTTTCATTACATGTACATAGACAATCGTCTACAAATATAGTCCCATGAATGGATTACCATCAATGAAAGGCCATTGTACATATGATTTAGTATGCTTGAAATCGCAGATCGAATGGATGAAACTAGATTCGGGGTCTTCTATCTCATTCAATCGTTCGCTCAAATACAAGTCTAACAATGTGAATATGTGTTCTAAAGTCGAACATGGAAAGACACCATTTGATTACCAGCTAATGATGTAAGACGTTAACATACACGAGAGAAATCATCGCTAATGATAATGATCCTCAAGGTATTGTATTATATTCTGCATGGTGTGAATGTATGTCTTAATGTCGAACACCATACAAAGTCTTTCAGTCGAAGGCCATTGATGTCAACCTATCGCCGGAAGTGAGAAACTTTCCACTGATTTATGCAAGCCTTAAGGTACTGGAAGGGTGTTTCTAAGTAAATTTCTTGGATAATGTGCTGATGTCGACAAGAAGCAACTTGTCGCAGGAGGGCCTTGATGTATCCCACATCAACAACACAAAATGAGTGTAATGATTTTGGAGACAAAATTTGACTGACGACACAAGGTTCAGGAATGGCAGTCATGAAAATGAAAGTTTATAGTATTGCAAAGGACGAATTTTAACTGAATGACTTTTCTTGAACATGTCCGCAACACTGAAATGAATTGGTAGAATTGACCCAAAACAAAGTGATGGATGGTATGATAGACCAACGGTATGATAACCATCAAGCTGATAACCCAACCCAAGTAGTCACGACGATGAATTGAAAGTGTCATGTTCAAGAGCGATGTGCTACCATAAAGTGGTTTTCCCCTTTTTCCATTTTCCCCAGTCATTGCTGACCAGTACCTCTTTATTTTTTATCAAGCTTGAGAAGGATGATATATGTTTGTTGTATAATTTTTCCCTTCAGGTGAATCCATCGCTATGTGATGTTTTAACGAGTCTAGAGAAGGTGAAACTTGGTCTTGTCTAGATGGACAAGTTTGTTGCTATTTGATGTTTTAACGAGTTTAACGACAAAGATAACTCGACCCTTTTCATGTTTAGAGAGTTTGAAAAGGGACAAAAAGAAAACTCCACAAGTTCTTTTTTTATAGATTTGTCTCTCAAGTTTGAAAAAGCATAAAACAATATGAGAGAGAACCTATTGACCATGTTCAGTCAACATATTCCTTTTTCATAATTAATCTATCTCAGCCCGAGAAAGGGTTAAACTTATACTCAGTAGATGTCGTTTCCAATCCGTTAACGAGTTGAAAAGGACAAGCGCTTGACAATCTTTTCATATTTAGAGAGTCTGAAAAGAGATTAAAGAGGACTCCAAGGGGGTTCCTTTTTCATTATTTAACATAGCTCGAAAAAGAGATAAAAATATGCTCTGTGGTCAAAGGTACAATTTACAATCGAGCACGTCAAATTCTGTCGTCAGTTGTAAAAACTGCTCAAAACACCGCCAAATGGATTAAAAATACCTGTTTCATAGGTAAAAATGGGTAAATACTAATGTTTACTCGATTAATGAACATGAAATAAACATAAAACAAGTTTTTGCCATGTAATTTTACCATTTGATACTTACCATTCAGTTTTGTGCTCTGGACTAGTTTTTTACCTCGAACTTCAGCAGTTGATTGCGAGAGATTTTGTGTACCATTTCTTTTGTTGTCCAGACTAGGTAGGAGATCTACCCCTCCTCTTTCTTTTCGGGTCATTCTTTTACTGTTTCATGCAATTTTTAGGCTTTTTTGGGGCCTTTGGGGTTTGATTTTTTCTCCCTAGGAACAACACAGGATTTCACATCGAAAAATGTGCTGAAGAGCACCCTGATAGAAGGATGCCTGCTCTTCAACACATTGTCTTTGTGCCTGGGCTGTGTTGAGCAAGTTTCCTAAATTTGATTTAGCTGTTTGCTCCAAAATTTGTCCTGTTTTTTGCATGGAAAGGATCCTAACTAAGCTTATGATTGGATTTCAGGCTTTCATCGGACCAGAATGTCGATTACATGGCTAAAAAGAGAGCATGAAGAAAAATACATGGTTTCCCTAAATAATCCGGGTACAGTTGAGGCCCTCAAAACCTATGGGTTACTCAAATACCTCAGGTTGTTTGGAATGAGGTAACAAATAGAACTATTGTAGTTCCTTGTTCATGCATGGGATCCAAAAAATTAGACTTTTCACATAGGGGAGAAAATGGTCTCCATTACTATTGATGATATTTACATTCTTACCAAATTGTCGAGGAAAGGTGCCCCCATCTCACTTTCCAGATTTGCTCATGGAGGTGAACTAGTGAGGGATTACATTCGATAGTTTTGTCAACCAGGTACATAGCCTAGCAAGGACGAGAAAATAAACATCAGGGATGTAAGTTATTTGCCTTTGAGAATGATCCTCTTCACAATTGCAAAATTGGTTGGCAGTGTGACACTTCATCTGGCAAACAGATCATATATGCAGTATTCACTTGAGTGTATAGAGCCAAAAGTATTCAACTGGTGTGAGGTTGTGCTTTCTTCACTGAAAGAACAACTGACTAAGGTAAAAAGTGGTAAGATGAAGAATTTCTTCTATGGTTCGATCTTATTTTATTTTACCTTAGAGAGAATTCCATTGATGCAACTACAACATGTATCACTAGGTGTAGTTGTTCCTAGAGATCCACAGATGCAAAGGTGGGTCGAATTGATGGCTTGACATGCGGGTCAGTCAACAATCATTTTTTCCACTGCATTCTTCAGTTGGCTTGATGGACAACACATTTTCATAGAGGAGCATCCATACTCAGGGATGGATTTTCGTGGAGATCCAGACTTGATTCTACCAGTTGGAGCACAATGGGGTGCTATAAGTAAATTATTTGACTAAAGTGTTTTTTGATTTTTCAAGTTTCTACATGTTTTTGTGTTTTAAATGTTTCCAAGACTAAACTAAAATCATTCTTATGCATGCAGATGTGGGTACTGTTCAACTTGGGAGACAACAACAGGAGATAGGTGGGCCAACATGGAGAAACATTGGGAAAGCGGTCCTCTAGGATTTGGATTTGGCTGAGACCTTAGAAGAGTTGCAGGATCACATAGAGGGATTAACCCTTGGTATTCCAGATGTCCAGATCGAGGAGTTACCTATGAGGCTGCAACGCCCCACTATTGGTGTTCCTAGCCGCTGGATGAGGCTTTTGAGCATGATAGCACAGGCTATGACCTATTATCATGAGCATCACTAGGTATACTTAGGATGTTTTCTGCATGCATTTTGAGTTTTTGGGTCAGATGACCAAACATGTCTTAGACACAAATTTTGTAAAAACTTTTAAAATACCTATCTATTTTTACTTTCAAAGTTTTCTATGGTTATGTGCAATCCTATTCAACTAGTGATGTGAATTGAAAATGTTACTTTACATTTGTCGCAAATGTCTATTTAACACATAATTCACTAGAGAATCAATTAATGTGTTAAAGTTTCCAGAAATATGTTGATATTGAATGTATTCAAAATTCCTTTACAAAATATGAACTCTAAGGAACATATGAAGAATTGTTGGGTTTCAGACAATATACACACTTGTAAGTTGTAGTACAACGAGTTGTGAGTCCAGCGTAATGATGATTCGATGAATGCCAAGTGAAATGGCATCAGAGAGAAGTTCGATCAATGCACTATACTCAGCGATATTGTTCGTTGAATGACCAATACATATCACTTGAAAACTCACTGACTCGCCACTTGGAGCAAGAAGAATAGCCCACGCTGTAGAAGATAGGTTCTACGTACTACGATTAGCACCATCGACGTAACCAACAAATGGTTCCAAAGATTCTGAAATTTGCAACAAATGCAAAGTGGATTACTAACCAGATAAAAAACTCTAAAAGACATATTGACACACATACATGCAATGAAAGCATATATACAGTAAGTTTTACTACACTCAATTAAGCATAGTAACGTTTGAGGTACAGCCCGTTTCGGGGCTACAACAATGGAATCTCATCATAATCCACTAACTCGTAGGCACCTTTTGCCAAAACACGCTTGAAAATATAAGGACCCATCCATAGCGGTTAAAATTTCCCTGCTCCAAGTTTTTCAACTTCTTGATCATAAAGTAAGACCAGGTCCCCTTCTGAGAAGATACGAGGCTTGACATTTCTATCGTATTGCACCTTGATTCATTTCTTATGTGCTTCGTTAGCCAATGTGGCATCATGAAAGGTTTCATCTAGATGGATAAGTTTCAAGAAATGGGCTTCTTCAGAAATGTCGGGTAATAGGTCAATTACGAGTTTGAGAGATGAAATTTCACATTGTATCGGTAAGATTTCTTCCAAACAGTACACCAGCTAAAAGGGTGTGAATCCAGTTGGATTTCTCACCGAGGTTCAATATGCCTACAGGGCAGAGTACAGGATTAAATTTCAGTTTCGTTTATGAATGCCTATCATTCTTTGCAACATTCTCTTAAGGACCTTGATGATAGCCTCAACTTGTCCATTAGCTTGTGGGTAGTAAGGAGTAGAACTATCATGTGACAGTCCTAACTTGGCAATTAACTCACTCATCATGTGGTTGTGAAAATGCAACCCATAATCTGTAACTATGGCCTGTGGTACACCAAACAGGGCAACCGCATGGTTGAAAAAGAAAAGAGCAATTGTTTCGCCACTGCTGTTTAATGTTGGCATCGCCTCAGCCCATTTTGTAAAATAAACAACAATGAATATAATATACCCATGCCACTTGGCCGAGGTCGGGTTACATGTCATGAAGTTAATGCCCCATTTGGAAAATGGTCCAACAATGATGATTGGATGCAATGATGCAGGTGGTAATCTAGCTTTGCGGTCATAGATCTAGCATGCATGACAACATTTGACATCAATAATACAGTCTTTGAATATAGTTGGATAGAAGTAACCAACATGGAGAATTCTTTGTGGGGTAGCATATCCAAATAAGTGTCCACCACAAGCACTTGAATGGCAATCATTCAATGCTTTTTCATCTTCCTCATGTGTGAGGCACCTTTGTAAAATCGTATCGATACCGTGACAATAAAGAGTGTCGCCAATGATCAGATAATCTTTGGATTGGTATTAGATATGTCGTTGTTGCAAGAAAGAGGTATCAGGCTGGAAAGTTTGGGTCTGGATATAAATCAGTATGACTCCATACCACGGGTCAGATGACGATATCAAGAACATAGACTCATCTAAAATTGATGGTTCAGAAGTTGAATCAATGGAGCTCGAGCAAAGGTCACAAAGTAGCTCGACGAAAATGAGAGATTTCTTTGATCTAGACTTGATGAATTCCAAATCAAGTTCCTACAAAATGACTATCCATTTTGAGTATCTCCCCCCAACAATTGACATAACAAAATATATGTCATAGGGTTTCATTTTGAGATGATAGTGGTCGTCCGGAGTAGGATGTAGTGGCGAAATATCTGAACAGCTTGCATAGCTGCCAAAGATAATTTTTTGACACAAGAGTACTTACTTTCTATATTATTGAGATTGTGGCTCAAATAATATATTGGATGTTCTATCCCATCTTCATTTTGGACTAAAACCATTCCAATGGTTGTATCTGCAGTGGCGAGATACATGTAATAGTCATTTTGATAATTCAGAGAATACATTAATGACGCTCTAATCAAGGTATCTTTAAGAGCATCAAAGGAAGCATGCAAAACCTGATCCCAATGGAAAGATATCCACCTTTTCAAAAGACGCATAAAACCTTTATTAGTTTCAGTGTAATTTTTAATAAACCTCCTCATAAAGTTAGCCTTCCCTTGGAGTCTCTGTAGCTGTAAAAGATTTGAAGGTGGAGGCAAATCAAGAATTGCCTAAATCTTTAGAGGATCGAGTCGAATTCTATCTCTAGACACTACGAATCCAAGCAATCGACCATAACCAGCACAAAACACACATTTGTGTGGATTGAGTTGTATATTATAGTGTCAGCATCGTAAAAATATTGCTCTCAAATGTTGCAGGTGATCAGTGCGCTTTCATGAATAAGAAGGTAAATTGTCAAGGTAAGGTTGAGCAATATGCTTGATGTCATGGAAGGCATAATTCATTACCCTCTGAAATGTGGCCCCTGGATTCCTTAAACCAAAAGGGATTTTCCTATAAGCGAATGTGCCCCAAGGAAAAATAAAAGTTGTTTTAGATTGGTCCTGTGGGCAGATATTGATTTGATTGTAACTGGAAAAACCATTCATAAATGAGAAAATTTCGCGTCCAGCACCTTCGTCAATAATCTGGTTGATAAAAGGAGTAGGATAATTGTCTTTTGGACAAGCTTGATTTACGTCCCTATAATTGATGCACACTCGTATTGTCCCTTGTTTCTTCATGACATGAAAAACATTGGAAACCTAGTTAGTAAGAGGAACAAGGTAAATGAAACCAACATGCAAAAGTTTTTCAACTCCCACCTTAATGGAAGTAGCCTCATTTGGATGAACAGGTCAAAGGCATTGTCGTACTGATTTGACATCAGGTTACATTTTGATTTCATGTTCAACCATACTAGAGTCAATGCCTGGCATCTCCTCGTATGACCATGCAAATATATCTCGAAATTCACGAAAGAGAGTACGATAAGTATCAAGTTTTGATGGAGAACAAGATTTGTCGACATGAAGTTTTTCTACAACATTAGGTTTGGTCGACATATTAATAGAAATTGTTTCTTCAATATTTGACAGGTTTTGCTTGGAATCTACTATATATATGGAAACAAAATTCGAAAGGAAATCAACGACTGAAGGGTGGTTAAGTTCATTTGAATAATCTTCGATGTCATCTAGAAGATGGGAACGATGATGATAATATTCCCAAGGTTCTTCTCCTATCATCATTGATTGGATGATTCCTTCATCCGTAGAAAATATACGTGAAAAAGGATCTAAAGAAGTACCATATTGTAACGAACGGTCTACCCATACAATTGGTGAAAGTGGATTTGGATTTGTCGTGCAAGCCAGAAAAATTGATTGCTATGCAAGCTCAATGGGGCTTAGTGGAATAACTTTAGTATTACTATCAACTTCAGAACTATTGGTTATCCTCCTTAAATAAGATGAGGTGGAGGAAATCATGTTGAAAGTCTCTACTCTTTCCACTTCTGCCAAATTAGATGGTGACGGTAGCATTAAAGTACCCATTAGGGAAGGATCTTTAAAGAAACCTACACCAACATTTTGAAGTAATAACGGGGGTCCGTGTAACATGAAATGCTTCCTATAGCCTGAGAACTAGATGCAAATAAGGCAAGTTGATCGTTAACTGTGATTCCACCTTTATGAGGGAATGCAATCATACAAAAGTACGTGGAAACCACAGTAGCCATAGCATATACCCATGGCCTTCCCAGTAAAATGTTTTAGTCAAGGGGTCCGTTAACTACCTTAACTTCAACAGTAACTATTTTTCCCCCTAGTTCAATTTGCAGGTTACTCAAAATCCCAAAAGGCTTATATGTGCGTCTGTTGAAATCTTTTAACGTTGTTGATGATCGTGACAAAGGCGGTGAACCAAGTGTTTTCCAATAGCTCATGGACATAATGCAAGTAGATTCCCCCTCATCAATAATAGTTTGGTGAACATTTTTATTGAGAGATTTTACTTGAATTAAGAAAGCTAATTGTGCTGGTAATTTTGGTGTATATCCCACATGGTTAAAAACCACAAGATTGGAATCCGTAGGGTCTATTCCACCAATTGCTAACAGTAAAGCTTGCTTCTGGGAGGGATAATTTTGTAACACCTCAAGCGTCGACATAACAGAAGGTGATTGAGAAAGGTCTTCTACTATGTTATAGTTTTGAGCTGCTCAAGCTCGAGGGTAAATGTCGATTTATGCACAACTCCCTTTGGTGGTTTTATTGTCAATTATGGCACAATAGGTGGTGGAGTATTTTCAGATGAAGTCGAAGTCAAAGGATTAGGTTGATCATTAGCCTAGTTATTTGACGATGACAGTGGATTTCCATAATATTTATTTCATGTTGATACCAAAACTTCACTTTTAGGCTTTGCAATGGATAGCATAAGTACTTGGGATGTGGAAGCATGGTTTGTCGCAACCAAATGTGTCTCTAGGTTTGGAAATAGATCAGTCAACACTGGAGATGTGTTAGAAGTCTTTAGAAGTTTAGAGACTTTTGAGCGGTGTGGACAGTCTCTTGTAAAATGCTCGCCATTACAGATTAAACATGGATAACAAGGTTTCCTTGCTGAAGAAGAGGAATCAGATGATTTCTCTTGAGGGGGATTATCTTGTTTCTTCTTGTTTTTCCCCTTCTTCTTTCCTCTTGGTTGCTTTTGATTCTTGCCTTTGTCACATGACACAACATTGACTTCAGAAGTAAGAGTATTTTCTAATGCATTTGCAGTTTGATTGGAAACAAAAAGTGTTTGACCAGATGGTCTACCTACTATTTGTGTTCTCGAAAAACCAGTCACACCGTCGGTAGCATGAGAGTCCTTACTTGATGGTGGAGGAGGAATAGTGAAAGTTGGTCGGGGTGCATTCAAAATCTTGTTGTAGAGCATGCCAGACTGTGTATAAATCAAGTCAAAATATTGGGTACAAGAAATTACATGCTCTTCTGTGACAACCCCACCTTTCACCACATCCTTGATGATTGATGGCAACAAGGATTCTGTAAACCACTCAGCCAAAAGTTGATCAGGAACATAAGTCTTAACCATTCGACAATGATGCCACCACCCGTGAATATGATATGATATATGAGTAGCAATAGTCTATTTAAAGTTGGTCAGGAGTTTCGTTCTAGTCTCGTATCTGATAGGTCACTGGAAGTGGGTCAAAAATGTGGTGGCTAAAATCGTAAAGTTTTCAAAAGAAGCTTGTGGTAACTCAACATACCACTTCGCAGCCAGACCAGTAAGCCTTCTTTGGAAAATATGGAGTTTAACTGAGTCATCATTTAAAGATTTTGATGAACACCACAAATAAAAAGTCATGACATGATTTGATGGGTATTCTCTGGGATTTCCATTGAATTTCAGAATTTCAAAAGGTAACTTATGTGAAATTACCGACCACCAAGGTGCATATAAAATTGGATCATTAGTGAGTCAGTTTAAATCTGGTAATTCAAGAGTTGTTAGAAATGACAACTGTCGATTCAAGTTAGGTTGAGCATACCCAAGATATGATGGAATTACCTAAGTAATAAGCCTTTGCATACCAACATAGGGCATTTGTATCTAGTAACCTTGATAAGGTGGTTGTTGAACAAATCCGGTATAAGGTGGTTGTTGATAACTAGGTTGAATTTGCGGTTGTCCATAACCAGCAAAGCCTTGTTGACCAGGACCTTAGTAAGAATGATATTGACCAAAACCAGGTTGAGCTTGTTGGGCAAGTCCAAATTGGGGTTGGAATTGCTGGAATTGAGGCTGCCAAGGCTGTTGGGGTACAGGTTATTGAATCTGATATTGCCCCTTAATGGTAGCTTGACCAGGTTGTGAATAAACTATACTAGTGTAAGCTTGAGTCACTCCAGATAAAGGTACACTAACCTGAGGTTGTTGGACCCCAGACACAAGCGGTTGTTGTACAACAACCTGAGAAACTTAGGCTTGCTGACCTGAAACTTGTGGTTGTGAAGTAGAAGGACCAGTTTTTACAAGTCGAGATACAACCATTTGAACTTATGACTACAGTATAGTGGTAACAACAGGTGTAGTAGGAATAGCTGACATAGTTTGCATTGGTTGTGTTGGATACACAAGCCTTGGTTGAACTAGCATTGTTATCTACCATTGATAGAATTGCATTCCAGACTGACCTGAATATGGTGGATACTGCCATATGGTTGTCCTCCAGGATATGGAGGATAAGGTGAATAGGCATATTGCTTTCCATATGGTGGAAATCTAGTATGTAGTGGATACATAGGTCGTTATTGATTAGATTTCCCAGTTTGATATTGATAAGCAAGATCAAACTGTTGAGTTCCCGTAAATGAAGAACCAGGTAAAGTTCCAGTGGAGGACATGGGTGATGACCATGGTGTAAAAGCAACCCATGAGTGGGTTCCAGATAAAGATTGGTAACCAACCGGGATGAACGGTTCACCATAGAGATGTGACTCAGGAGTAGTAGAAAACATCGAAGAGGTTGCGACAGAAGATTCTTCCATAGTTGCATTAGATGATATAGTCTGCAATGTTGATAGTTGTTTAGCCATAGTTAACTGACCCAATAGATGTCATAAAGAATCAATGGGTACTTGAAAAGAAGCAGGATCAAAAGGAGTAGTAAAATGAGGAGCATGAGGGTAAAGATAAAGCCCTGTTCCAAAATGGAATGGTGTTCCAGGTGAAGTATCTTCTTCAAATTCTTCCTCAACAACAACTAAACTAGGTGGAAGAACTTCACCGTCAGGTTTGTAATAGACTTCTAGTGTTGGTAAAGTGGAAGTTTTAGTAGTTATAAATGTTTGAGGGTTAACTAGTTGATTGTCTTTTGGTAAGGTAACAACTTCTAAATGTTCAAATTCGAAGTCTAGATGTTCTGGTAAAAGAATAATAGTTTTAGGGAGAGGTTCCTAAACAACTTCAAGTTCAGAAGTAACTTCTGATTGAACTGTCATAGGTTCTGGATTAACTTTTGGTTGAACTGATTCAAGTTCAGAAGTGATTTCTTGTTGAGCCACTTCAAGTTGAGGATCAACTTGTTATTGAACAACTTCAGTTACTATTTCACTAGTGTCAATTATAGTGTCCCCAGGTAATTGTAAAACTTCTTCTTTAGTAACATGTGTACCAGAAATAGTTGGAGTAACTGAAGTCTCAGTACTTACTGGAATGGATGACTCTGGTAATTAAGATGAAGAATGAGGAGTTCTTGATGTAGTTGACTCAGTTAAAAGAGACTGCTTTGACTAAATAGGTGTAGCTTCGGGCAGGAAAGGCAATTTGCTCGTTGTTCTCTGCGAATGACAGGGTAAGGGTTGATGTTCCTCCACGATTGCTAATTAATTTTATTACAAAAATAAATAAAAAAAAAGGGGTAATCTAGGCAAAAGGGTTTACCAAGCAATTGCGAATTGCAAAATACCTCCCGTTGAACCAAGAAGTACGGGCAGGCAATCTCCCCGAATCCTGTGTTCGGTGTATCACAGTGTACAAGGCGGCCGACTCGATTACCTAAGGATGGATAGTAACCTGGTGTTGTCCTCCCAAATATACCTGAAAGTACGTGGAGGCCCAATCTATATAAGCGTTGTCTAATGCAAAACCGCACAGTGAGAGCATTCTCATATACTTTACGTACTGTAACACCACCCTATATGCCTGAAGGTACATGGACGAGCTACGATATACTCATGTACGTGGAATGAGGTATCACACTCGGGATGTAATGCAGACAAGTTAGAGACAACTGATTTTTTTTACAATGCCTGAACATGTCTCTAGCCTAGAACCACTAAATGTTTTTCATTAGGTGACAATGCTCCATTAGGTAAACTGAATTTAATTTTAATTTGATCTTGCTTAGGAATTTTCCTTTCAAGTTCACCAGGTGATGTATTCTGAAATTCCTAGGAATGCAACTATGATGATAAGCATTCTTTCCATTCAATTTAAAAATGAAAATCTTAGCTAATATGGATAGAGCAATTAGATTTCTTTCGATCAAAGAGCAAAGAGAACAATATAATGCAATTTCCCTAAACTATTCCTATGAGCACACAATTTTTTTTCAATGCAAAATGCATGTATTTATTTTCGATTTCCTTAATGTGAATATGAACAAAAAGAAACTAATGCACATACAATCAATCAATCTTTAACAAGAATGAAAACTTTATGATAGTTCTATTTCGAAGGAAAAGAAGACTTTTATGACACTTTCTTTCAAACAAAGATCAATTGACTATAATCTAACTTTGACTATGGATCGATAATGACAAAGAAAACATTTAAGAAACATTAATCAACCAAGTCAAAGTAGGGCTAGCAAAGGAGATAAAAACTTGTTTTCTGAGACATGATATTCATTGACCAATCAATAAGCAATCAAATAGAAAAAAGTTGGTAAAAACTCAATCCAAAGGTGGGAAACTGACTCTAGGAGGATCAGTGCAACCCTGAATGGGAGACAACGCGCTTCAAAGAATTGTCCCTAAGCCAAGGGTTCTCTGTAGTGCATTGTGTCCCTCACAAGCCTACGTTGGTGATAGTGAGCCATTTTAAGAAGAAAATTGACACAATTTTTTACCAAAATTCAAGGCAACAAAGCTGAAATACAATGAATGAAAACAAGTAGGGTCTGTAAGAGTGTCCTAGGAGGTGGATAAGCTACTAGTAAGGATGATCTTCCCCAGTATGGTTGCCAATTTGTTTTGGATAATTTGGTATCTATAGATAAATACTAATTCCCTAGATAAGTAGCCATATCTAGAACAACAATTTAAAGCACTTTATCCTTTTCCTATAAGCAATATATAAGACAAAGAGAATGATAAGACCTACTTGTAGTTCCACTTTCCTCTTGTCCCCTTTATATCATTCCCATCACTCCTTCACGCACTTAACACACTTGATAAGTACCTATAAACATCAACAAAAGACAAATAACCAATCAAAGCAAAAGATCTATTGATTACAAGTAAATGGAATCAGATACATTCACACATATAAGCATCATATAACAAGATAAGCATATGATAAATGGTTCAAATACTTTATTGAATAGAATAAGGAATTACAACCATCAAGTCTGATTCGAAGTTACTCCTCCAGCTTTGATCCCATCCACATCACATCAAAAACATGACAAACTTGTAGCATAACAATACTTGCCTCAAAGTCAATTATCATAGCAACATTATCTCCTTACAATTCAACATAGTCCAGCCCCCCGATCACTTAGATGAGTGGTCAATTTATAGGAAGATGGAGGAGGTTATGTCATAAATGGGGGTATTGAATTTCCTTCCACACTTAGAATTAGTTCCATGGAGGAAGGGATGAGAGGATAGGATGCATCTTAACTCATTCCTCATACAGTTTCGAGCTCATAGGAGTTGATAAGTGAGGGAAACTTCTAGAAGACTCCAAGAGATAAGAGTATTCCCCAAACCCTATGTGAATTTCGCTCAATCTCGCCCAACGCATGTCAAAGAGGGCCTAAGTTCTCTGCAGAGCACCCTAACATGGACTCAACTGCTCTGTAATGCACCCTTACATGGGCCTACTTGCGCTGGTCCCTTTAGAGATCATTTTAGGATGTCTTCAAGTCATGAAACTATTTGGGAAGGAGGCATTCAAAAAGTTGACTTGTTTAGGGCATGTAGCAACTGAAATTAGGGTTTGATGAGCCTTAAAACATTGATCTAGATGATGGGAGTGATATGCCCAAATGGATCTGTAACACACATGCTCACAATTAAGTTAATAGAACTTGAGTAGGTGTGAAAAGGTTAGAGATCCAAAAAAAAATCCACATGAAGGGCAAGTTGAACCAAGTGTAGAGCATAGCTCTGACACCGAGGGTCGCCACCCTATTAACCAAATGAATAGTGCACATGTCAATGATTGTTATACCCCCATTAAACTACCATTGGAAAACCATTTTATAGTTAAACCATATGCCAAGCAAAACTCTAGTTATATCTCTCGCCGCGAAAAGCTGGTCGTGAAAGCACCCCCATCGAGGATTTGTACTCAAGCTAAGATTTTATTATGTTCTAGCCATTGCATTAAAACTAGTACTTCCTTCCTCCTAGTCATCACCGACCAAGACTCATCAAAGGCTATGTGCCTCTCTGAGCTACCCTAATTCTCCAATGCGTTGACTACCTTATTTAATCCTTCTCGTCACGTATGAACAAGAATAACATAATCAAAGCGTTAGGGTCCAACCCTAACCCCCTTATTTATGTAATACGGTTGAGTCATAGTTATAGTTACTTAAAGAGTCAATAAAGCCCACATTAATAATTGTAAGTGGTTGATCCACATTTAAAGAAGGGACCACAATTAGTTGCAAATGGGTCATGGTATTAGATAGATGGTATTAATAAGAACCATGGTACTAACCCATGATATTGCATGTATGAATCCTATATAAAGGATAGAGACTCCCCATTGAGGGGCGTCATGTCTTATTTTGTAATCAAGCCCTGCTCTATTGGAGGTTGCCCCCTCGAAGAGGCAAGTGAACATTGCTTTCCTTTCTGAATAATAAAATACATGTTCTTATTTCTCATTGTTCTGTGTTTTGGGTTATATTTATTTTCATATTTGGTATACTAGTATCTTCTCGTAGGTCAAGAGCATAACAAGTGGTATCATAGCACTTTCCAAGGCCGATGGGATATCCATTTTTAGCAGAAATATTTTTGGCTAGAGACATGTTCTAGTGTCTTTAAACCATGGGATTTGTCATTAAGCGCATAAACTTGCGGATTTGGGAAGGCATGCATGCAGGAAATACAAGAGGTGGTCATGCTTGTTGGACTCCCTTGTAACCCCTGTGGGTACCCCTTCGAGTAGTAGTGCATTAGACAAAACCACACATGGACTATCTTCCACATACCCTCTGGGTATATCGGAAGCCCCCTAAGCTCACCTAAAACCTCGCCGTAGATAAATCGTCGGTCGTCTTGCTACTACAATACACCGAGAACAACACTCGGGGAGATTACTCATGTGTATGATAGGGTTGTCGGGTAGTACGGCTAAGGGTACGGTTGATCATCCTTAGTTAGTGCCTTGAAAGATTAGGCCGAGTACTACTGTTGGACCCTTATGTATATTGCAATCTGTAGCACTTGACACTCCTTGAGACCATAGTTCCCTTGTCTCTCTATAGATCGCCCATCATCTTCTTTGCTAGATCAGATCTAGTAAGTTGGGTTCTGCCACAGCAGCAACAATCAGATCCGCCATTCAGATCTAGCAACGGGGTTCGGTTGCTGCCACATTCCTACTCACACTTTGTAGTTGAGGGTTTCACAGATAGATCTGACTATTTGTGCAAGGAGGCTTGTGGCTCCTATTGGGGTGATTCTCGTAGGACATTGGTCAGGATTAACTTTTATGAGAATTGGCTACTGCAGTATTCCTAAGTGAGGAGTAAAACTCTGTTTGGATTATTATGGGCTAAGTCTCCATTTTGTCTAATCATGACCCGATCTTCACCAGTAAATTTTGGCAGGAACTCTTCAAGCTACAAGGTACCCAACTCCAACTCAGGACTTCCTATCATCCCCAAATTGATGGTCAAACTGAAGCAGTCAACAAATGTCTGGAGACCTACCTTAGGTGTTTCACTTCAAAAAAGCAACATCTATGGGTACAGTGGTTACCTCTAGCCGAATGTTGGTATAATACTAACTATCATGCCACCACCAAGATGACTCCATATGAAGCAGTTTATGGTCAACTCCCCCCTTCACCTACTTCTTATATCCCGGGATGCTCTAAGGTACAAGCAGTGGATCAACTACTATAGCACTATGCAACCATGCTTTCCCACCTCAAATATAATCTCCATCAAGCTCAAAATCGCATGAAGCAATAGGCAAACCAACATCATTCAGAGCACACATTTCAAGAAGGGGATCAGGTATCCTTGAGTCTGCAATCATATAAGAAAACATCACTCAAAGATAAGGGTTGTCAGAAATTATCTCCAAAATTCTATGGACCATATCAAATACTTTAGCGTATCGGAGAAGTAGCCTACAAAATAGCCTTACCACCCACTACAAAAATCCATCCTGTCTTCCATGTCTCATGCCTCAAGAAAGTGGTTGGGAACAATTGCAGAATTCAAACTAGTCTACCCGAATTGGATGAAGAAGGTTCAATCTGGCTCCAACCTGAACAAGTTCTTGACACGTGAGAATGACACCTGCGCGGCCACACGTTCAAGGAAGTCATCATGAAATGGAAAGACACCTCTCCAGAAGATGTGACCTGGAAACCATCCGCTGTTCTTCAGTAGTTTCCGTAGCTTCAGCCTTGAGGACAAGGCTATTTTTATGGGGGAGGGCATGTTAGGGTCCATCCCTAACCCCCTTATTTATGTAATACAGTTGAGTCATAGTTATAGTTAGTTAAAGAGTCAATAAATCCCATATTAATAAATGTAAGTGGTTGACCCGTATTTAAAGAAGGGACCGCAGTTAGTTGCAAATGGGCCATGGTATTAGATAGATGGTATTAATAAGAACCATGGTACTGACCCATGGTATTGCATGTATGAATCCTATATAAAGGATAGAGACTCCCCATTGAGTGGCATCGTGTCTTATTTTGTAATCGAGCCCTACTCTATTGGAGGTTGCCCCCTCAAAGAAGCAAGTGAACATTGCTTTCCTTTCTGAATAATAAAATGCATGCTGTTATTTCTCATTGTTCTCTGTTCTGGGTTATATTTCTTTGCACATTTGGTATTCTAGTATCTTCTCGCAGGTCAAGAGCATAACACAAAGTTTACCAACACATATTTTATGTTGCTTACCACGTCTTGGAGGTGCCAACTATGAATTAATTTATCTGACAGGTGCCCTAGTATCAATTTGCATATGGTTTGGATGACTACCTAAGAGTCCCCATGAAACTGAATCAAGCGAAACCCTTCTTTGATGGCTATCTGTAAACCTTTCTCAAGTGCCAAGGACTCTGCAAGATTATTGGTTGTTGTGCCACATGAAAAATCATAAACATGTATTGGTTTTGAATTCTCATCCTTGAGAATACTTCCATAACTTGCTATTCTTTGGTTACCATTAGATGCTCCGTCAAAACTCAATTGGGTGAAAGCTCTTGGGGGACGCATGAAAAATCATAAACATGTATTGGTTTTGAATTCTCATCCCTGAGAATACTGCCATAAATTTCCATTCTTGGGTTACCCTTAGATGCTCCGTCAAAACTCAATTGGGTGAAAGCTCTTGGGGGAAGCAGAAACAAATTCTCACTGTTATACTTACATCCATTATTTTAAGATGGAGTAGCAACACACATATTGAGGGAAATATTGAGGCTTATTAATATGAAGGTTGCAGACTCGTTAATTTTTTCATCCTCCCAATCAGGGTGGATATCAACATTTTTTCTCGAATATTTCTAAGAATTGTTTCTTCTAGAAGTGACATAGGTTTGTCTTTCCCTTCAAAGATTCTCATATTTCACTCCTTCCACAAGTTCCATAAAGTAAACCCAAGGGCTAGATGTCAGGATCGTACGACCATAGGGTTGTTATACTCATAGTCAAACCATTGGTCTATCCATGATTTAATATTCGTGAGACTAGGAAAAGTACACCTAAAAAATTGTTGGACAAAAGCCCACAAACTCCTAGTGAAAGGGAAAGTGATTAGGAGAAGTTTTGCAGTTTCTTCCGATTGGTAACATAAAGTGCAAAACAATGGGCCCTCAAAGCCTTTCCTTCTCAGATGATCCCAAGTTAAAGAAAACCCCCAAGAAATGATCCAAAGGAACGTTGAGATCTTAGGCCATCGAAGCTCTCTCCACAATTCCATCCATAGGGTGGTCTTCCCTACTGATTGTCGCCCCCAGTGGAAGATGTCATGCTTATAGGAGACTTATATCACTATGTTTTTGAGTAATCATTGAAACTTCTCCCACATGTGGATGTTCTCTGCATGATCCCAGTCACCCCTATATATAGATATATATAAAGTTGAAATAGACATAAATTAGTTAACGTAGATCTTCAAATAGTTTATTTAAATCCCACGAAGAAATATAATTAAAAAGTATAAGATTTTAACATCTTACTCACACATTTTTTTTACTTATAATTACTTTGCATGAAATTATATTAACCCACATGGAAAAAGAACTAAACATACATAGCATATTAATTTTTGTTTTTTATTATAACCAACATTACGTTTCTATTTAGAGAATATTTTATTTCGTGGAGAGGCTCATTATACAATGCAATATGAGGGAAGTGTGTAATTCCTTCTGTGTTCAACTTCAAGTTGATGAATGTCCCTCTTAAAATAAAAACCAATATGGATCCATGTTAAACACACATCTAACATGATCCAAGAGGGTTCAAATTTCTTCAGGTGCAAACTTCTTTTAGATTGCAAAATATTGTGTAATTTTTCATTATTTAAATTGTCAACTTGACATTGAGAATGGAAGGAATTACACACTGCCCTCATATTGGGTTGTAGAATGAGTCTCTCAAATCAACAAGTTTGAGTTATGATTTGTTCGAGGATTTTCATGGAAATGAAACAATTTATGCATTCAAAAACTCATTTTAAACAATAAAAGACCACGAGTTCTTAAAAAAAAATATTACCTGAAAAAGCCAAAACTAAAAAAATTATATGATATCTTTACTTATTATTACATGGTTGTGTTATTTAATTATAAAAATATATTTTTAACCAATTAATATATTTTTTAATTGTACCCGGAAAACCTTATATAAATAAAACTACAATAAAGTTGGTAAAGAAATTATATCTGAGTCACTATTTGCCAACGTATAACATGGCCTATCTAGATCTATAGGTAAAATTTCCTAATATTTATTTGTGGTATGTATTTTACAGAAAAATTCCCTAATGACTTTATAAAACATAAAATTTAATCCCAAAGCATGATGAACAACTTGAGTCTTCCATTATTAAATTCAATGGGTTTGAGTTCAACATTATGATTTCCATCTCTTCATCGAGTTGGTGCACGATCCCTCTTCTTTCTTCAACCATTTGAAGTTAGAAATAATTGTCTGCACTTTCTTTGAAGCGTCAAGTTGATCTCCCTTACATAAATTAATAACCATGTTTCTAACCATATTGCATTCTTACTTCTACAACAACTATTTGATGCTTCTATTGAAAAGTGTTCCCATGATCGATGTTATCTCAATGGTGAAATTGAGGTTCATTCTCATCCATTTTCATTTTAGTTATGAAAATTGAAGCTATGTTAATCTATATAGAGTCCTCATGACTTCTTAGAACATGCCTAATCTCCAGCAACTCCTGATAATCCATGGAAATTATGGTACAATCATGACTCCAAATTGCTTGCGAACTCTTTGTGCTACCCTTTGTCTAGATGCTTAGCTTCACCGTTAAACTATTGGGAACCCAAATGAGAATTGCTCTAGGTTCAATATTGTCTATACATTATTGAACAAAAAAGGCTTGAACAAGTTTGAAGGGAAATTCTCACTTAAAGGAAATATGGGGATATAAATAAAGCTCCCAATGCTAAAACTTGCAATTCTCCTCTAGTTTAAAATCGTAAAAGCCTTCCAACCTCTAGAGACTTAGAATAAATTAGTTATATGGACATTCAATGGAAAATCCCTTCTGAAATTTAGAGAGAACCTAGACAACATAAATGAAAATATCTTAAGAGGAAAGATAAGGACAAACAAAATTACCAGAGTCGATGCTTCAACCAGTCTAGTTTAACAAGAATCCTTGGCTTGGAAGAAGAAAAATCATGGAGCTCACTTACCATCCTTGGCAAGAAAAAAATCATACATATCACCTCAATCAAACAAATAAAACTCACTGGACTATTGCACATACTTGATAACTAGGGTTTCCACTTTTGAATTCCACACTGATGAGCCATAATCTCACCTTGATGGAAAACAAGTCCTTTGATGGGTTCAAATTAGTGTAGAGCCAAAGATCCCAATCATAAGAAAGGTGTCTAGAGTATCATCTCATTACTCACTCTACTATAGGATTGCTTTACGTTACTCTATGATAGCTCATGTGATGTTTGAAATGTGTACTATCTTTTTAATTATATAAATTTTAAAATATATTTTTAAAAATAGATCTTAAAAAAATTAATATATGAAAAATATTTTTTTATTCACTTTATTCATTATCTATATTTTATAGAATAAATAATTGAAGTTAATTAACTATGAAACATTAAAAAATCATACAATAATTATAAAGTAGTTAATTATATTAATAAAAAATACAAAAATGGAATAAATATTAAAAAAATCAAATAATTATCATCATTATTATTAATTAAACATAGTATATTTTACATGTTAGTTCTTATAAATAGTGTAATATATGGTGGGGGAGAATATGAAAGAGGAACATGGCTTCATTAGGGTTTCACAAATTCTGCTTGTATCATCATAAGGTGGAACATGACTTGGTGTTTTCATTTCCATTTTGTTCCTTCAGGTTTTTGTTCTCAAGCTTTGGGTATTTGAATTCGGTTGTGTTTTGCGTTTTTTTTGAGGTCCTTGAGTTTAGACTTGAATTCTCATGGTAAGTTTATCATTTCCACTTCTCTAGTGGCTTTTATCTTTCTATTGGGTGGTGGGGTTTACATTATCTTTGTCCTTCATTTGACATTGGCCTTATTGGTCATTGGGGCCACCTAGTAGTTCTACCTCCTACCTGTTATTGTTTTGTCATTGGAATCCCCTTCGATTTTTTTTTGTCGTCTTCTATGTATGGTGCTAGCTGTTGGGGCCCCGTCTAGATTTGGGTTAGCCTATAGGATGCCCCTTTTCCATGGGCACCGAACCTGTCTTAGATGATGCTCAAAGCCACCCTCTGGTTTTATAGGCTTCCTCCTTCCGTCATACTCACAAGATAAAACATTGGCGTCCTTCAACCAAGAAACCTTTGTTATCACTTAGTCTTAATGTAGATAGTAAGGAGATGAGTTTATCAATTCATTCTCTGATGGGACACTTTTTTTACATTTCCCTATCCTATTATCAAATCAAATTTTGGGTTTTGAAAAACTAGAAATCCCTTTTGGGTATTGCCTGACTATTAGTTTACTGGTGAATTAGTGGAGACACTTCCACTTCTTGGATGAGGGGGGCCTCATTAAGATCCATAAGTAGGCTTGGGTGCTCAGGAGAGGTTACATTTGGATACAACACTGGAGTGTTGGGTTTAAAGCATTGGTGGACAAACCAAAGTCTCAGTATTTTTGGCTGAAATTGGTTGGTTTTCCCCTTGAATTATGGACCAAGCGAGTTGTAAAGATGGTTGGGCGAATTATTATTTTTATGAGCAGTATTTAGTGGCATTTGATAAAAGGATCCTTTGGGTCGTGGTGGAAATGGATTTTTCAAAGGGGTTACCAAAGGAGTTGAACATATCTATGGGGGCATCCTCTTTCCACTAGTGGTTGGGTTTTGGAAGGTGCCTTTCATATCTATGGTATGTCACCAAACTGGACATCTTAAGGCGATCTGTCCAGATAGGCATGAATTTGGTCCAAAAGTCCCTCTCTCAAGCCATAGAAAGCACAAGGTCGATTTACTAGGGGTGGGATATATGGTGGAGGGTTCAAAATATATTACCCTAGATCCTAGGGTTTCACCTTCAAATTGTAATTTTCCTCAGACTTCAACTTCACCTCATCATCTAGAGGCATTGAAGCGCTCCCTTTGTCTTCAATGGAAACTGATTGGCATACTTTTTCCATATTCAAATTCCACAAGTTTTAGCAGGACTTTTTCCCTGGAGACTGCTACTGTGGGTTTGGATAGGGGACTACAAACCCCTTCTTTACTAGATGACCATGTGGATATTGGGTACGATGCTTCTTGGGATGCTCCTAGGAAGGGATCATTGAAAACTTCTTAGGACACAATGAATCGTCCACCCTTACAATTAACACAATCCATAATTGATTCCATGGTCGATAATATCATAAATTCTATCTCTGAAGACGATATTGCTACTAGTTCTCCTAGTTCCACCTCGGTGCCTGCTTATTCTGTTGAGACCCTTGTTTTTGTTAACCCACCTCTTCGTGAAGGGGGAGTGGTTAAATATTCCCTCTTCTCCCATTTCTCAAATGTCTCATTGGAGCATAACCCTTATTTAGATGATTTCCTACCCTCTCAGAAGTTCGTTGCTCCAACTAGAGAGGCTTACTTTTATTTCAATTCTTGGGTTTTAGACTTCCCAATCGTTTCTTCTCTGAAATTTATGGCTATCCCTTCTTTTACTCCCTCCTAGGTTTCCTCTTCCTGTAGGGACACTCCTCTTCCTTTTTTTTTTCAGCTTGTCCCTTCTTAGAAGATCCTTGAATCCGACAATCTCGTTTAGTACAACACTCTCACTAATATCCCTATATTCATGGAATTCTTGAGGGCGCTTAGAGCTCAAAATACCTCCTACAAGGGCCTTAAATGATCATTATGTCCTTAAAAATTAGGGGAGTCAGGGGCTCTCCCAAATTTTTCACCCTCCGTAGATTGATTTCTATACAACATCTCTTTATCATTTTTCTCCATGAAACCATGGTTTCTACTCTTAAACCTAAAGAACCTTTGTCAAAAATATGTCTTGATTAACATGTTTGTGCGGTGGACACAAATGGGCGTTCAGTTGATATTGCAGTTATTTGGAACCTTACTGAAGTTATTCTTCGACCTTATTCATCTATCGTAGGTATAATTTCTGTTGCATATTTCAAAGGTTTTAATGGCGATGTTGTTTTGGTGAACTGTTACTAACCCTATCAAGACTGCGAGCATTTCTGGCACAAAATTTTTTGTAGTGGGTTGCTCAAAACTTCAAATTTTATTTTCATAGGCAACCTAGATTTTACAATGTTAGTTTTGGAGATACGGGGTCATTCAACTTGTCCTGATCCCTTTTCATATTTTATTTCCTAGAATATTTTGGATGCTAGTCTTATTGATCTTAAACCTGTTCTTTTGGGTGTGACTTGGTGTAATGGAAGATATGGTTCTTATGGGGTAACTAAGAGTCTTGATACGTCTATCATTTCTTAATATTTGAATTCCAGTATGGGAAAATATCATTCTTGGATTTGTTCAGAGGTTATATCTGATCATCATCCCATTTGTCTCCAGCTTGATTTTGGTGGTTTCAGACCTCGACCTCCTTTTAAGTGTTGTCATTTCTGGTTAAATGGGGCTTCCCTCCATGCTTTGGTTAGATTGATTTGGGTTGGTTTCTGTTACACAAAAATATCTTCACCTTGATTATTTGCAGTCGGTATGGGTCTATCACCACCTATACCAGCTTCCTAAGCAAGTCTCAAACCTCAGCTCTTCAAAACAAGCTTTAGAAATGAGAGAAAGACATCAAAAAAGCAATGTAACTCTGGTTCCGCACTTTCTCTCACTTTTGCCTGCGGGCCCGCACCTTTTGTTTAGGATATCTGCGTATTTATACGCTCTGTATGTAAAGGGGAGGGTGCGTACCCCTGTGAAATTCAAAAGGAACAATTTTTATCTTAAAAAACTCATCTTGGGTTAATTCTAGAGTTTTCTAGAAGCATTTGTTACGTGGATTGTTCGCTCCAAGTGGTTCATGCATCCCATAATAGGAGGAACTAATCCCTTGTCGAGAGGAGCTATACCTTTGAAGGAGGATTCTATCCCTTTGAAGGAGGACCTGGTAACTGATCTCCATTGCACTATAAATTGAGGCATTGGGTCAATGGCCAGGGACGTTAGAAGCTATACTTTTGAGGGTAAATGCTAGTGAAATCAAGACTTCCTATTTGAGCTTAAGAGGAGAGATCACATACCTTTTTGGCTTCATTGGGGAGTGAGTGAAGCTTGTCAAAGTAGAGGAGACTTATTGTTGGACCCTGGGAGGAGCTTGTACAGCGTCAAGGCAAAGGTTGTAAGTTCTTCTCCTTTTGAATTAATACAATCAAGCTCATTTTTCTCAACAAGTATCTCATGTTATTTGTTTCATGGACTCCTTGACTTTCATGTTAAATATGTTTTATAATACTGGTTATTCAGGTGCTATTTAATCGTTTGCTTTGTTTGTTCTTGCAGGTTTGCGACAAAGGAATTTACTTGGATCAAAGGAGTGAAGGCATCTCCAAACTTGCGTTGGACATGATGTAGGCCTTAAACATGTCATTTGTTTGCCATTATTTATAAAGCGCATTTAGAGAAAGATAGTGTCTGGTTGGTTTGTTTGTCATTAGGTCTTCATTAGATTCTAGGAAGGTCTATCTTGTCCACAAGATCGACTCATTCCATGTGACAAAATGGCAACTCACTTCTAATGAAGAATGGGAATGCCTACCTTAGAGACCCTGGTCAGTTTTCAGTCTCTTAGTTAGTTTTATCTGAGAATGGGAATGCCTACCTCAGTGATGATATGATCTCATATATATATTTTGCATTGAATGTTTTTACAGGTTCCAACCGGGCTCTCCGCAAGATGATCCTCGAAATGATAAAGCACTTCACTCTTCCTCTATGATAAAAAAAAATCCTCATATACTACAGACTTCGCACTTTAGGGGGCAATCTGTTACACAAAAATATCGTCACCTTGATTATTTGCAGTCGGTGTAGGTCTATCACCACCTATACCAGCTTCCTAAGCAAGTCTCAAACCCCATCTCTTCAGAACAAGCTTTAGAAATGAGAGAAAGACATCAAAAAGAAATGTAACTCTGGTTCCGCACTTTCTCTCACTTTTTCCTGCGGGCCCGCACCTTTTGTTCAGGATATCGACGTATTTATACGCTCTGTATGTAAAGGGGAGGGTGTGTACCCCTGTGAAAGTCAAAAGGCGCAATTTTTATCTTAAAAAACTCACTTTGGGTTAATTCTAGAGTTTTCTAGAAGCATTTATTACGCGGATTGTTCGCTCCAAGTGGTTCATGCATCCCATCATAGGAGGAACTAATCCCTTGTTGGGAGGAGCTATCCCTTTGAAGGAGGATTCTATCCCTTTGAAGGAGGA